>CM040749.1:15126486-15431486 GCA_022829145.1 Albula goreensis | reverse complement strand
CTCTGATCTGTTCAGATGTAACGATTTGTTTACTTTGTCCTTGTTAACTTTGTCATGGGACAACTGTCTCATGACTTCCAAAATACAGAGGCACTTAATGTACATTTAAGTTTTGCTCCGCAAGCAACATTTTAAAAATAGCAGTGAGTTGTTATTTCATAAGGTGAAAAGTAATTACATTTGCTTTATTTTATGATGCAGAAATTTAAACAGTGTGCTTTGTTTGGCATCAATAGTCTTCACACATCCATTAAGCTCTGCTATCTGGTAGATCTGGTACCTTGTGCACCCACTGGACAGACAACCTAACAGAGTTTGAACAGGCAAGGCAGAAGTCTGACTCAAATGTGTAAGACTCTGGATTGCTCTACTATAAGCTAAGAGTTCCAGTTCTTTGACTGGCTGCTTTTCTGGGTGATTCTGTCCTTACTTTAAAAGGTCATTAAAATGTACGGAGCGGAATGAAACAGAACGTGTCTTCTGCTCATGGCAAAACAGATAATTGGTTGCCAATAAATCAATAAAACATAATGAATGATGCCCAAGGCTGGGTGTATCGGGGGAAACAAATGATTACCACCAAAGCGACACGATATTTGTTACTTTGCTTATCCTTCCTGGCAATTCCGACTGTTTACAAACATGAAAACGTATTGTAATTATGAATGAAAACAGGGACACCTGTCACACTTTTTTGTGCATAGAGAGGATGCACACTTGGCAAATGCTTAATGTGACCAAAATTAGAAGCATTTCATCTGACATTGACCATCCATCAGCTGAATGTGTGAATGTGAATGTGTAGACATACATTTATTATGTGCATGGGACTACCTAAGAGTCACACTAGCCCTCTGCTATATACTAAATTGTATCAATACTGAATATGAAAGAGGATTATTGCTCTTAATTGATTCAACCAAGACAGTTGAAACACTGCCACAGATATATCATCTTTTGATCCCACATGTCATTCGTTCCAAGGCCTCTGCATCAAAATAGCTCACAGGAAAGCCCAGGGGTTGTTTCACACTTCCATTTAAAGATTAAATTCCCTTTGATGATCAGAATCTGACATAACCCTTAAATCTGTATTCTTGTGTGTAAGCTTGGTGCTAAAAGGAGAAGCAAGGGCTACAGCACCTACTACAGCCCTTTAATTGTGGCTGAGCTAGAGATAAAATGTCAGAATGAGAAATGTAAAGTTATTCATGTATCCCTGCAGCTGTGGAAGCTATTATTCAAAAACACACCTTGAGAATGGTGCTTTTCACAATTGAATGTGCAAGAGGGCTTGTTTATTCCCATGCCACGTTCTCTGTACTCTATTACAAATCAGTCCCTCAAGCTACAGTGTTAATGTTAACCTTTATTGAGGACCAGTAGTACACAAATTTTAGACTTCTAAAAGGGTCTATTCCTTTTTTGGTTAAATCTCTAGATTAGAAAGCTCACTATACATTATAACTATAAACAAATCAAAATATTGCCATCCCCTTGTGTGACATTATACAGGGAACGTTAATGAGTAAAAGGCCTTGCCATTCATGCCAACATGAAATGTAGACTGACAGCTATGACTTTACGTTTTACTGTCAGAGAGAATATGTGTCAGTAAATTTAGTGAGGATGCTTCTGATCCTGAAACATGAACTGAATGTCCAAATTTCAACCATTCACAACTTCCACAATATTTTCAATTTGAGCTCCTGTGTCATGATGGCATACCATATACCTGTATTACTGAAACTCCTACTGAGCAAAAGAGTCACTTTTACACAGGTCATATGACTATGCAGCCTCTTAAGAAGTGGCCTGCTTTTCCTTTTTTCTGTCCTTTTCTGTGTCAGCTCTAGCCTTTTGGCTACATTTCACTGGGACTGGGTCAGAGTTAGCCATGTGTCTCTATCCCTTAGCATTTAGGCGACCTTTTCAAGGAATCCCCCATAGGTCTCCTCAAATCATAGATCACAGCTCCCTTACTGCACCACTTATTTTATATTCTGTTCATCGTTCTGTACTCTTTCAGTTCAAGTGCTGATGGTGACTGTGAGGGGGATAACTATGGGGAGGGTGAGGTTTTAAATGCAATCTGGCAACATTTGTCTCAGGTAATGAATAAGCTGGCACATGTTTTAAAAGATAAAGGAATAGGTTGATTCTCTTCTTTATTAGGTGGGACCATCCTGCACAAATCAGATGAAAAAAGGACATGGCAGTCCTTTTTCGTGTAAAATTTTGTGTAGGGACATGAACATGGCTATAGGAAGAGAGTACCATCAAAGAAGAATGATCAGTATCAATTTAAAGATGACACATCTGAGAGAATCAACAAATTTGATTCTCTCAGATGTGAGAGAACTGGTGGATGTGTGGACTGGATCAGTTGGTCGACATCCCCTAATCATGATATGTGGCTTACAATCCTTAGAGATGTTACATGTGTAGAAGCTAGTCAAACCTCAGGACACTATGTATATCAAAGGCACCTCAGCTTGATATCAGAAATAATTAAACCCAGAAAGTATTTAGTTGAATGTATTGAACATGTACTGTAATGACCAGCCTCATGAGGGCCATTTCTTGATGTGGTTGAAGTACCATTATCCGTAATATTAAAACTCAGATAATATAGAATTCAAATAGTTATGAACACTAATTATGGAATACTGTTCTATATGAAATAGTTATGTTACTGTAAAGGTCAGAGGAAGTCCAGGTGCCCTTGATCATTTTATATTAAAAATGCAATTAATTTAATTAATTACATAATTAATGTGATTAATTTGACATATTTCACACATGAATAAAACAATGAGAAAATTGATCATGGTGACCAGGGCTTAAACTGGGCTGAGGCTGTCCGGTCACAAAGGCTCCCAAAGGCCATCAAGCAGAGCTGAGCCCCTGCACACGTGCCATTAACACTTCATTCATTGACACATTTTTTCTGTCTGACTTTATGCTGAGAGAATGCATTCATGACATGCTGGACCTTGATTTATGTATTGTTTTTTCAAGCTTACAACGCTGTTGCATCATCACTTTTGCAGCCACCTCATGAGTCTCTCAGTCATCACTCAGCTGTTAGATTAAAGGCAGTGCACCTCGCACAGCCAGGTTCAGAGAGCCCAAAGGAAATCTCAAATAGCGAATATAACATTACCTCAGAGAAATCTGTGCACTTTGCAAATATGGTTGAACTTACTGTACTTCACTTGAGTATTTTTTAAGTAGTACATAGTACTTGATACATAATAGTACATGCAGGCACATAAAAGTGTAAAGGTGCATGTATATATTCATATATAACAATATGCACAATGATCCATTCTGTCAAATGATTTACTAATATTTGTGTCAAGGAGGTTTATTAAAAGAGCAAATCAATAATTTGTGTTGTTGAGGTAAACATGAAGGGAGGATATTAGTTTAAGAGACAGTATGCATTTTATGAAGTTAGGAAGATTTCCTCTGGGATCCCCATACAAAATAGCGACACTGGAAGGGTCTGTCTGCCCTCTTTTCTAAATGCAATTCTGGAGCTTTTGCCAGGGCCTTTTACTATAGATAAGGAGATGTAGAGAGATTGCTCTCTAACGGAGCAGCTACGTTTTTTTTTAAACGAACAGTGAAAATCAATTTAAAACGTTTGCTTTTTATGAGGCTGACAGGGCAATTGAGCGGTTGTCTGTCAAATGATATTACATCTCCGTATTCAACTCTTCCAGGTGGAATTTATGGAAATGGAAGACACATCTAGAGTAGATTTGTGCATGTTCCTACTTCCATTATCTTGAGATACCATTTAAAAATGAAGTGCAAAACTCTCCTAACCTCCCCTCAAAAAAGAAAAACCTGTTTAAGTGAAAAAGACAACCATTTACTTTGCTTTCATGTTCACAGCCATAAGTGCATTCCATTAAAACTTCGAACTTAAGGATTAATAAATCACTTACACAAGCACATGCGTGCACGCACACGCACACGCACACACACACACACACACACACACACACACACACACACACACACACACACACACACACACACACACTCATAAATGCCCACACACAAATATCCAAGATCACCAAACAGATATGATATTGGTTTAGTTGTACCTCTAAGAACATTTCATTTCAGCTCAGATTGCAGAGTGATGGAAAAGATCTGTCTCTGACCATCTGTCTCCTTATAGCTCATCAACACCCCTCCATACTGACACAACTGGGATTAACAACAAGCCAAAGCCTCCCACATCTGTATTAGCATGTCTGAACTGGAAGACTATTCCTGGGTCCTCCATCGATTACTTACCCCTATTTTGTACAAACTCACACCATTTTTCCTGGTATTATTCATATGAATGAATGAATGAATGAATGAACATTCAAACACAGAGGCTATTACAGACAGTCATCTGTGTCATTCTCCTTAAATTCCCATCGATAACATAGATGACATACTGACAAGGATATTGAATGCTCAGTACATTACATCCATCACTGTCACTTTCCTCAACTTATCCAACATAAGGCAGATTCAACACATCCGGCAGGTGTCTTTTGATTTTTACATCTGTACTCTGGGATTATTCTATCACTCACCCCCGCATCAGCAGTATTAGGAGTTTTGACTGGCTGACACAAAATTTATTGGACACTGTTGGAAGGCAAGCAAGCATTAGACTCCAGACCAGCTCCCATATTCTTTAAACAAAAAAGAAACAGTATCTAGCAGGGCCACTTAAAGCCTACAGTTAATTTGCTTTATCCTCAAGTAAATAAGTTTGTCCCAAAGGACATTCTTTAAAGGACTCTAGTGAGTACAGGGCAGAATTTTGTAGTGTTGTACCTGTTCTGAATGCTAAATTTGCCCTCTGCAAGGTAAAGACGGTTTCTACAGGTGATTATATTGCTACTATATTTTATCCCAAACGTGTTTTAGCATTTCAAACAACTGACTCATGGTCATTGGTAAATAAAATAAAAAATTACATCTTAGCTGAGCTGTCACATGTCGGAAATAGCCCCCCCAAAATCCGAGCTGACATCTTGTTTATTGGGAGAGCATCACAAAAACTTCTTCAGACAGACCTCCTCTCCATCCTCCCAACACCTCGGATCAGATTCTGTTTGTTTATTTCCTTATTGGAGCCTTTGAATTAAAGTTAAAAAAAGTGTTTCATGAATTGTTTTAAAGCAAAGATGTTGTGATGGTTGGGTGGAGAATGGCTTGTGGCGAAATGGAGGAGCTGCTGGAGCAGACGAGTGTGGGCTACAGCCCGTCATGTCTGCCAGCTCCTATCCTGTCCCCAGCACATATTCACAGCTTACTGCAATGGAAAGCCTTACACATTCATCTGAAATCTTCAAACCACCATTTGGAAGCCAGCATCAATATTGCATTAAAACAATGAGGTGAGCATATAAATTTGTTGTGCAGACGCAACTTTTCTGGCTTAAATTGATGGCATGTGCTTTTGCATAATGGACGGAACAGTGCAAATGTGACTATACGTTTACAGTTATTTGTTTCAATCCCCTGAATATTGTATCAGCACGCATTACTTTTAGGGGATGTATTCTCAGATGGATTCAGTGCAGACAAATAGCAATGGCATCTCACTGAACACTGATGTTAATGCAATGATCTTGACAAGCTAAGTTCTCCACTGCTAATATTTATTTGTGAGAGTATTTTGTAGCTCTGGAGTGTGTATACTGCAATTTTAGCCACTTTGAGCAGCTGGACTGCCAGGTCAGGGAAAAGAAGACACTGACAGTTTCATAAATAGGTGAAACAAACAGCAGTAGGGGGAGACTAGGCAGACGGATCCTGGCGATTTGAGAGTTGAGCCATAATGATTAAATGGATTAATAGGCTCCAGGTCCTCACAGAATACAAGCTGACTAAATTAGATAGTTGAGACTCATTATCACATGGAAAGTCAGTGCCTTCTCATGCAGACACGTGCTCAGCAGCCTCAGGTTCAGTGCTAATGGTCCGTTCTGCTTCCTGTTCGCTGGGTCCTCATTCAAGCATCCTCATTCTGGTCCACAAGGGTGCAAACACATGCAAACCTAACATGCTCTTGGACTTCATCCTTCCAAAGAAAGCAGCATAAAATTTTCAAGTGTTTCCACAAACAACTCGGCACACAAGCCAAGAACCCCTGTGACGAAGACGAAGACTGCCACTGAACTTTGGGCAGGGGACGACGTTATTTTGCTATGATTTTGCTACACACTGACATTTCTTCCCACTCTCTTGCAGACAGGTTAAGATTGATATGGGTATGTGAGAAGAAAGGCTCCTCTCTCCACAGCAACAGCTCATTAATTTTCAGACCTGAATTAAAGTAGCAGCATTATGCCTCCTCCCGACTTCACTGTGAGAAGGCCCAATTGATGGACACTTGATTATGAAGTCCTGCCACTCTCTCAGATTGTATTCACAGGTCTTTCTGGGAGCCATTACACCATTAAACAGGAGCCAGCAATATGGCCCACATAAAGAAAAGTTGGAGAAATAGTAAATTAGCTAAATAAGAATGGACGCAAGAAATGGTAAGGTATTCAAATCCATCAAAGCAATTTTTGACATTCTCTGATATCTGAATTTCAATGACTGAATATTTGACTGTAAAATATGTTACAAAAAATGAAGTAACCATTTCTCCTGATCTCCTGATATATAAACAAACACAGCATTTTAGCTTTCTAGTGCTAAACCAAACAAACATCCCATTTTGGCTTTTGATTGCTGAACTGTAGTTTCATTGGCTCTATGGATATAAAATCCAGCTGCACTCACTGGGTTTTTGAATTTTGAAAGGCAACATTAAGACACGCTTTTCACATCCTGTTAAAATGATAAAGTTCATAGTTTCATCAAAGAAGGATCTCATTGAAACAATAAGCAATATCACAGAAAGGGAAAGGTGCCAAACCGATCAGAATTTGAATAAGAATAAATGAAAACCATGAACAGTGAAACTGGGTTGGATTTTGACTCAGAAATATTGGCACACTTGTTCACAAATGGCATTTTACCTTCAGATATCTGCACGTTTATTCTGCACAACTTGAGAAGGGGTCATAAATACTTGCATGCACTTGATTTTAATGGTCAAACTACATCCAGCACCCCTGATTCAAAGGCCAGGTGAATTATCTTCATGTTTCTGTTTCAACAAGTTTTCTCAAAATATCAGCCACCTCAAAACACTATGACATATGGGCCCCTACTTAATCCAGCATACCAGTCTATCTAAACTGATGGTATCCAAACTCTTCACATTGCAGCAGTCATTCTGAAGCTCAAAATATCACTGAAATGAACACTCCTGTGATAATTTATTCAAATTCTGTAATAAATCCAGCTCTAACCTGCATGACTGGAGGGTGTGCAGAGTGAGAGGAGATTAAACCAAATGAGGCGCCATATGTGGGCACGCTCCTAGTTTCATTGTTCCCTTTCTTGTGCTGCCTGTCCGAGAGCAGCAGCTGGCATGGCAAGGTGACTGGAATGAGCTCACGCTCATGCATCTCCATACGTTTCACAACTCCTAAGAATGAGGACTGTGCAGTATCAAACTGCAGTCTCTGCGTTAAGCACGTTCGCTAAGAACCGTGCAGCCGGTTAAGCCCCCCTTCCCCGCACCTCGTTGCTTCGCAGTAACACTGCGTGGTTCCCTAAGCTTGGTGGTGGGTTCGGGCCAAAAGGGTGCGCGCGCACTGGAAGGTATGCGCGCGGCAGTGGCAAGGTTTGCGGGCCGGGGAAGCTCAGCCTGCAAAATGAGCTTTAATGATGAGGAAAGTGCTCTGTCAGGAGACGGGCCTGCCTGGGCTGCTACTGATAACATTATCTTAAACTGGCTCTGAGGACTGATTAAGAAGACTAGTGATAGAGTCTGTGATTAGCAGGAAGGGAAGAGTGACTCATAATTTAATCCAGAAATGTCTCAGCCATAATTTCCCCCTCACTGGGTTGATATGGAGGCTTAAGCACTCCAGCCCTCTGTCACGATACTTCACGGACCAAAAGCCATTTACTGCCTTTGTCTCGAGAGGCTGAAATCCTGGCTTGAGGATTATTACTTCTATAATTATCCTGAAAGTATTTTTTTGCTTCTAATTAATATTTTCATGATGATTATGGTGTTGATAATTAATCAAACAGAGTGTAGACCGAGACTAAATAAGCTTCCTGAATATGAGCCTTAGACATTGCATTTTTAGAATGTGATAGGAAGGGCCGTTTCGCATTCTCTGTGAAATAAACATTTCTCCTAAAAAATCCTTTTTCTGACTGATTTTTTGAGATTTACTGGATTGTTCATCTCATGATTAATTCACATCGTACTATCAGGGGTAATTGACGCCATGCAGTTTCTTATTAGTTGCACACATCTGGAAAAAAAGCAGTTAATAATTATCTCAGAAAATGATTCTTATTGTGTGGTAATTATTCTAATAATAATAATTTTCCACAGCTCCACATGGAACATGGTAACTTTCCGGTTAGCATTTATGCAGCTGCAGGTTTCTTCAGTCTCACTACTGAGCACCAAAGATTCCAATATCAGACCAGATCTAGGCAGCAATGTAAAAAGAAACAAATAAACACTCATGAAACACCAATTAATGTGAACACCATTTTATAACAAAATATAAATCCACATCACAATGTCTGAAGAAGACAACATGATTTTGATGAAGACTGTTACTCTTTCAATGAAAAGTATTGAATGGTGCCAGACAAATATTATACAATCATATCGCTATTTTAGAATCAATAATCACCTGAGACCTGGTGAACAGTGTAATCTATTTAGGTTACTAGCAACACTCACTGTTTTTATGGTGAGATTTAAATGGCTCAAAATCCACTTGCATTATTTTATTTTGTTAGCAATGTTCATGGGAACAGCAGAACAGTAGTGTATGGATTTGGAGAAGTTGGTTATGTTGTTTAAATTAATACTCCCACATGTTAGATTAGCATTTTGTATTGCTCTACAAAAAAATCTCTCAACGTGCATGTGCATGGGATGGAATTTATTCATAATGGGATTAATTTGCTGAGTAGAATCCCTTCCCATAGAAAAAGCATGCTTTCTTAAAATGTCATTTTATCTTTCTTTTGAGAAAATCCCTGAACCATAGATTTTTTAAAATAATTGATGAACAGATTCATTAAGGCATCACCCCCATTTTCAGGTCATATTCATGGTTACTTATGTGCACATGCATTGTGATTCACATACAGCAAGGATTAAACTGACAGAGAGAGAGAACAGGACAGCGAGAACAAGAGGCAGAGATCTGACTCATTCTAAACCCCCACACAGCCCCTCAAGCACTTAATTGACTTCATATACGTTTGTTCCTCCATGTTCATGTCATTACGGTGCCCTAGCATGTCCCCTCCATAGTTGCTCAGAATGTTGAACAAATATTAGCTCTTGAGTGTGGACCACTGTACCACTGTACTCCAAATGTCCCCTAACCACCCAAAAAAAAAACAAAACACACTGGCTGCACATCTGCTCTGGGAGCAAGTGATCTTCAATCTCAACACAATTTAACTTTTTTGTCAGTGAAGCTACACTGATAGAACATGCACAAAAATAATATGATATTCCTATGGAAGGTAACAGAAGAGAGAGATATTGTGTGCTTAGGCATGTTCTGAGCCATCACTTCTCTGACAAATTCTGAGCATCACAGCAGAGCCCCTGGTGATGTTGATCACTTCAGATGTTCCTCACAGAGGTATAATCAATGTGCAGGAGGCTGAGAGGTAAGGGTAGGTAGGGGAGTATCATGCATTGTGTTTTACATAAAGAAGCCTTTGGCTCGCAACTGGAACATTTAGACGAACATCAAATCCTGAAGGCCACTTTTGCATGCAATTCTTGCCATTTTTTTCAAGCATATCCCCTTTGGAAAGTTAAACGATGCAGAACATCCAGGCTGAAATGATGTAAGCACTCCACTGAATTCATAGACATGTTTGTGACCACTTGCTGAGGTGGTGTACTTGGGTACATCTGATAGCATGAGGGTCATAGACAGTCACATACACATTCATCCTATTTTATAATTTTATATTTCAATTACATACTTACCAATATAATACATAGCATATTATATATACTGTATACTTGGGATAAATAACCACAAACTACACCAGAGTATTTCTGATAAAAACATTTTGTAATATACTGTATCTCAATACAATAATGCAAAATGCTTTGAACATGAAAATGCCATTAAGAAAGGCTTCAAATAACATATTCGTCATCATCATCATGCAAACTAAACACAATTTTTCTATCTGTTCCTGAACTGTAAGATGTGGTAATAATGACTCAGTTACGGGAATGTTTCACAGCTGTGTCTAAAATAAAAATAGTTATTGCTTGCATGTATATTGGTTGGTTGAATATACAATGATTATACATATATATAGTAAAATTGTGTATTATATAAAAATTGTGTATTGTGTATATACAAAATTGTGCTGATGAAATACAAATTAACAAACATATTCATACCACACTAACATTTACAGAAAACACATGGTAGTGTGAAGACATAAAATCCCCTTTATTTGTAATGTCAGCATTTAAAGATTATTAAGGGAAATGTTATGTGAATTGATCTTGAAATTTATTCTAATTGCATATCTGTTGCAAGGAGTGTGGTGCAATAATCAAAATGAGCATTATTTATACTATTTGTTTAAAAATTAACTTTACATTTCTACTAATAGATTTAGGTCTCAATCTTGTTAACATATGTATTGTACGCATTTAGGAAAAGTCACGAACAGACACGCTTGTAGCATAATGCAAATGAGGGAAAAATGAGCCTCCAACACTTAACTATTCAGTATATAATGAATACATCAATAGATGTTTAAAAAGAATCAGCAGAGGAAGAGTCTTGAATCTCACCATAAGATAACATAAAAGGGGAATCAGAGACCCCCCTCGCAGACCTCATTAGTAAAATCACTCATACTCCTTTGCCCCACACATTCATACTTTTCCAGTGCGTGGTACTGTTGTAGACCCCCGTCTTGACGATAAAGGTTAAAACTTCCTTTTGATCGCCGTTTAATTTATCAAGGTGCTCAGGGGTGTCGCAGGCCTCCATAACGGAGCAATTATTCAGTCGCTAATGGAGGATGGATGACGGCTCCAGACTAGGGCTGGGCTGTCTGACCTCCCTCAAGCATGGCTGCCTCTACTGCCCATCGATACAAGGCAACCCGATCTGTTTTTATTAGATTCATCCCCCTGATTACACAACATAATCGTCAAAGTTAATAACAGAGTGATTCTGAGCTACACTGCAGTAAAAGGGCCCCTGTCTAAATTAGAAGTGAAAAATTGTCCGACACAAAGTCTCAGGGCTTGGTGGTCATCTGAGACATGTGCTTCAGCAATACTCTGGTGGAACATCACAACAACATTTCAGTTAATTATTATGATGCTCTTTTAATAACCTGATAAATACTGAGCCTTTTTAACACTGGCCATGATGGTCAAACGTAAGCTGTTATTGTTAGTTGTTACTTTGCTACAATAATATTCAGCTCACATTCAGCATGCGTACATGGAGAGTGTAGAAATATGAAATAGGAAAAATTAAAAAGAACCCCTAGAAAAAGAAACAATACATGGCTCCAAAATAATAAAAACACCTCATGCAACTATTTGACAGGATCATAGGCAGAGAAGTAGAGAGGGTATGAAACCTTTAAACTGCCGTCTATTGAATGTATAACTAATTAAACAAGGTTATTACACAAATTGTAATTGATTAGCTTCTTTATGTCTCTGAAGTACAGGGAATGTGCACCATGAACCAGCACTTGTGTATTCCATTGTTAGTAAAACACAATAAATCCTGAAATGAGATAAAACAATCTGAATGAACTGAAAAGACTGCTCTGCCCTGGCAGGGGTAAAGACACATACTATTCACATGCTATTCTCACTGCTCGGTCACTTTCACAATCATTTAGACAGATAAATGCTGAGTAAGTGTTGTCAGAAAAAAAAAATATAGCATTATATTCATATATGGTATACTCATTGCCTGGTGTGTGGAGGGGACAGGATGTGTGTGGGAACATTTCATAACGAGGCATGTCTGATCCCTAATAATAAGCTCACCTTTCTGTACAAACAAACACTTCTGACTCAAATGCCAAATTCACACTAGAGTTCGCTAAGCTGCTGTGTCACTCCTTGCCAGGAAAACTGCTCTGAATGTAAGGTTTTGAATAATTTTGTGAAGGACAGGTTGTTTGACATGAGCTTCTGAAACAGCCCAGCCTGAACCACTATGTTACCACATAGATATAATGTCAGGGAATCATATGTTGTTGTGTCCTCGCTTCTTTCATTGCATAATAAAACCAGGTTTCAAAAAAAGTACAAAAGAACCTTTACCTTGCTGATATCAAAATGTTACGTGTCGTGAGAATAGTTTCCTTTGTGTCATGAGAACAGTTCAGGGATGAAATGATTCTGAAAAAGCTTGTGGGTACACAGTTTAATTTCTCGTATTCAGGCATATGTGCAGAGAAAGCATATATGCTTACATACACACACACACACACACACACACATAAACACACACAAACGCGCGCACACATTTACAAATGGGACGATCTCCAAAGCTCTGTTTACTCTTTCGTCTCATCTGTAAGAAATGTCTTTAGAGAGGCAGAAGTGGCCCTGCACTGCTTTTTTCAATGCTAACACGCACCCTTCATAGCCCTGTTCGGCAGTGCAGAGAGTCTTTTTATCCAACCACTGACAATACTTAAACTGTCTTATTAAGGCAGACTGAGAATGCTTTAAAAACCAGTGATTTTCAGCACAGCCCAGCCAAAGGAATTGATCAAAGGCTCTCAAAATCCAGATGCATTTTATCAACTGAATCAGCCTTCCCGAAACGCTCCAGTTATACAGGTACAATATCACTTCCCAGGATGGGTTGTTCACCTATCACAAAATGACCATTTCAAAACCTTTTTTTGGAAAAACAATTAGGTAATCTTATTTTCATGCTAATACATGGCTGCATTGCAGATCTGAAGAAATGAAAAAATAGATCAGTATGAGATTCATTGTTTTTACAACAATGCATGAAAGACTCACATACAAACAGTGCCAGAATAAAGATGACCGGAGTAGCACTCTGAACAATTCAAGGTGATGTCTTATTGGAGGTAACTCTCGTTGGAGAGCAAGAGCTTTGGGTCGGGTGAGACCCCAAGGTGACTGGATTCAGCAGTGAATTTGGCTGCATTCTGCTCGTGTGCAGGGAATGATGAAAGAGCCAGCTTGTCATCCATATCTAATGCTGTGCTCTCCCCTCCGGGCCTTTCATGTGAGCGGATCCGTAGCTGCGCTGTGCACCACGGCCAGAGGTTTAAACAGCACAGAGACCCCATCTAATCTCCACGGCTGATCACCATGTCGCCATGGTCTTCCCGCCGCCTTCCAAAACACTCCACCGTCACACAACGGCAGGTGTTCAATAATGTCTGTGCACTTCAAAGGCAAAAAAATCACTTCTTAATTCTTTTCCTCCTTCCTTTTGCAAGGCTGCCAAAGTACCCGCCTCCTCACAAAGACTTTCAAGCCTTTTCAGTGCGCGCACATATGTGACACACATTTTTATTCTGTTTCAAGCATTTTAAAAGTTGGAATAAAAATGAATGAAATTAAAGTGAATGATGGCAGCAACTGGAGTCTGGCGCATGGTAGAAACTCCACCAGGTAGACAAAAATGTTTAGTCAGATTTGCCAATGTATGGAGTTCAATGCTGTAATCTGAAATTGCAATGTGAAGTCAGGTATGCCATACATGTTCATTGAATTTTCCACCCCATCTTTTTATTCCATACATGTTTGTACAGCATTTGATCCTGTTAAATTCGTTTGATCTGCTTTCTTGCTAATCTTGTTTGATCTCCATTTTACAAAACTATGTAATCAATTCTGGAAAACATCTCTGAGCTTCTTCCAAGTTCAGTCTGAGGTGTTTTTATATGCAGTTTGGCTTAAAGAGGGGAAAGTGAAATTCATCAAAATGGAAGTCTTGACACTATTAATATTAAGCAGTTAATATACTGGCAAGCAGAATAAAAAATATATACAGTACACAATAATTACATGATCATATTTGCCGTTTTAAATTGGTAATGTGACATTTCATGCAACTCCAGTCGATGAGTGACTATGTGAGGCAACTGGAGGAATTTTTAAACAGAACCTGTACACACAAACCAAAAGAGTCTGCATTCTGCACTTTATACTCATGAACTGCATTATTTGCAGGTCAAGTTGGTTGGACTTTACATTCTGAAAGAGGAAAAAGAAATCCTTCCAATTAAGTCCACTAGAAAAACAGCTGAGGAGCCCTCTGTGATAAATAAGCATATCTGATGTTCTGAAATTAAGCAGAAACCCTCTGAGGTGCTTCCTCCTTTCCTCTGAAATAAATAAATAAAAAGAAGGCTCTTTCATTCTAATGAGCAATATGAGAATGCTTCAAAGCTCCGGTATGGCTATCCCCAGTTGCTGAGTGCTATGAGCAAATACATTGGTAAGCCAAAGCCATTCTCTCTGTATTATCCAGGGTCTTTGCAGAATTTGTAATTAAAATGTTGCTGAATCTGAGCTCTTTGTCTCTTACGCTGAATTTTAAACACAACAGAATTTTTCTGGATAACACACAGAGCATATTAAAAAAGAGAAAAGGGATTCTCTTTTTGGATGTTTAAATTATAGGGAGTTTTAGGGTGTGTGAATGAAACGGAGACAAGCATGAAGAAAAAACTCAAGACCCAATATAATCTCTCAAGAGATTAATTGGGTTAAAAGTTTCAGCTTCATAGGAATTGGATTAGTAATGCACACCAGTTTGCTTCTTGTCAGCGGCATATATTTCAAAACATCTAACAAAACCTTCAGCAGAAACCAAAAACAAAAAATGAAATAAAAAAAAAATCATTAATAGAAAGCCTTTGACCATACTCCTCAAATGTCCAGAAAATACTATGGTTAGAACATTTCTGATGAAGATCTGTACATTGACTTCTGGGAATTCACACCAACAAAATTCAAACAGCTACCAAAGCTGTGTATTGCATTTATTCAACTGTAGCATTCCCTCTAATGGAATAAATGGCTTTTGCACCCTGGGAGAGAACGCAAAGCTTCCAATAATTGCAAAATAGTTGAACACTTATCAGATCCTCCATGCAAAAAAAGGAGTTTTATTATGAAGCACTGAAATATTATCTCTCACTCGTAATTAAACTGCAAACTGAGATACAGAGTCCGATAAAGCCTATTGAACACTCCCAACACCAGTTCCCCCAGCTATAAACTAATTCCTGTTCAATTCTCCTGTGCATAGGCACACTACAACGCTAACAGTTTTCATTTTCTCTAATCGTTATTAAAGCCAGTCAGTTAATCAGTTAATGCACCTAATGGCTTTGAAGAAGTCACTTCACAATTAGCCATTATTAGCACTGGGGCTCTAATCAGAGAGGGTGAATGTACCGAGACAAAACAGAAAAACTGTGGGGAAAAAAAGAAAAGAAAGCAGACTTCTTGTTCCCAGTCTCAGGACTCTGGGACAGGTCAAAGTTAGGCAACGGAAGTAGGGAGTGATAACGGGATGGGGGCTGTGGGGCAAAGGACTCACCGTGGCCACCTCGGAGGGAAGCTGGGGAACGGTAGATGGAGATGGGTGCAGAGTGGTGCTTGGCTCCATGGAAATGGTGCTCGGAGTGCGAGAATGAGGCAGTGGCCCCAAGGGGGCCGGTGTCAATGGAGCTATCCGAAGCTGCCGAGCTGCCAGCTGGAGAAGAAGAACTCCACACGGAACCCACAATACATCCCAAGGTCAGAGACCACATCCAGGGGGCCCAGCTGCGGCGGGGCAGGGGCCACGATGCCACACCACTGGGGTGCATGATCGATGCCCAAAAGAATCTTGTAGACGCTTGGCGCAGGGAACTCTCGGGAGAGCAGGTTCATGATGGTGAAAACCCCATAGTCGGACCCTCAACCTCCCCTCTCACTGACCACAACTCGCCCCCAAAAGTGCTCTGGCGTTTAAAAACTCCCCAAGGAGAAAAGAATGAAAAAGCAGGACTTTCTCCCCGGTATTTCTGGTCTTTTTTTTCTTTTCTTTTTTATTTCGTGTGCTCGGTTATTGTTTCTACCGGATCACCTGGATGAGCTCTTTGGTGTGGCACCCCCGCTCGTGGCTCTTACGGCCGCACATGCCAAAACGTGGAGCTATTTATCAGGCCTGATGAAGCAAAGAGTTTCTCAAGGAGGAGGGTTGTGACCCAGACTGGGGCACGGACCCACTGCCGCTCACACGCAGACACCTCCACTTCCACAGGCGTGAAAAGGCAACAACAAAAGGGCTGCTGTCAACAGAGCCCCCAGATAAAGCTATACACGCTCTCTCCCTTGCTTTGTTTGCTGTTACGCTCCTCAAGTGTTGCGATGTGAAGCGCATCAGCGTAGATTCTGTCCTTTCTTTTCTTGCTGCTTCTCTCCCCTTCCTTCAGATATCACAGGCTGCTTAACCCTGCACTCTCTGGACGCTGCCAGAGACTCTGTATTACTCCAGTTGCACCGCCAGGCAGCGAGAGAGACGAGACAGGCAGATGGAGAGGGAGCGAGAGACAGAGAGAGAGAGAGAGAGAGAGAGAGAGAGAGAGAGACCGAGAGTAGAGAAGAGAGGGAAAGGATGGGAGCGCTCAGCTCAGGTGGAACTAAGCAAAGAGAATGGGACAGGAGGAGAGAAAAAAAGAGAGGAAAAATTACAAATGGGCCAGCCTATGCAAATCTTCACAGAGCGAAGAGCAAATCAGGGAGGCTGGTAGTCACTGCAGAGGAGCAGGCTGCAGTTATTCAGGGGGAGGAGAGAGAGAGAGAGAGAGAGAGAGAGAGAGACAGAGAGAGTGAGGGGGCAGAACTAAGAGCTGAGTCTCAATCCACCAAGCCTGCTCAGGCATCGACAGAATCAAATTTTTATACTGCCTGTCCTGATGACAGTAAACTAAAACTGACTGGGGAATATTTTAATGGAAAATCTTTTTCATCCTTCCAACATTCTGGGTTTCTGTTTCTCCCAATCGTATTATGAAAAAAATGTTGTGTGAATATCATTGGCTGTCTGCAGTCTTAAAATAGAAATTTCAAAATAGAAATGATGAACAGCAGTAAGCTTAAAATACAAGAGAAATGTTGTGCAGTGGAAGGATAAGACATGAACAAATTGTAAATAACAGTGAAGGATGGCAGTCTATTTCATTCAGTTCTTAAAATGTGTATGCGTTTGCATTTACCAAGCAAAAAGGTCTGAGCACAAAAATGGTTTGAGCCAAAGTAAATAGGAAAACGAGGTGGGAAGATTTCATGCGAATGTAAATGGTGACGCATCATGACCTAATCTCCCTGTGTTTTTTACTCTTTTTTTAAATACTATTCAGGCAGGACTAAACACACATAAATAATGCGGAACCCCAGGGATTTGTGTACCAAAAGCTTTCGCTTACTAACAAACCTGTCAAAAACCAAAGCTCCCTATTACTCTGAGATATATTCCTTGACAATGCTACATGTCTCCAGAATATGTCAGACAAAATGTGAAGGTGCTGAATACAAATTGGCATTAAGGTAAATTAACATTCCAAAAGTGGATGTTAAATCCAGACTGGTTTAGAAGCCTCCTTCACAAATATTTCGCAAAGACTGGAGCACTCCATGCATCTTACTCCCATGGATCTTAAGTAAGAGCTATTCTCTTCCACTCAGCCCTTCATTCATTGAAAGTCAATATGTCCAATTAAATGACATCGATACCAACAGTTGCCATTCATTATGCCCAACGATTGCATATTGTACTGTGGACACGTTTAGTCACTGTGTAGTTTAACACTTCATATTGTGATCTTTGTTTTAAACCTTGAGGATCATTGTTTGTATTAGTTCACAAACAGAAGGATAGGATTTAAACACAACCAGTACCATATTTTATAAAAGGGATGCAAAGACAGTGTCTGGGTGGCTTATTCATGAGGATACACTGCAGTATAAAAATGCATTCTTTTATTAATAGATTATTACATTATTTAATCAAATACAAACACATTTTACTGAAGTATCCACAGCCTCGGGCAGTACTGTAGGCCGAGCAATGTAATGGCTTCATTCTAAGACATAAATATGTTTGATTTTCACAATAAATGATTACTCAAAGGAAAATCATGACTACATCTGAATATATATGCAACAATTCCTCTAATGGCTAAGTGAAACAAATAGCAACTAAATAACAATCATTTCAATCTCTTTGTGTGGTATGAACAGTCATGCTTTGGAGCCACCTGGAGGACAGAGGATCATACAGGATGCCTGTTGTTTGCATCACAACACCCAAGATATGGAGCCCTGTCCACATTGACCCAAATCCTCACATCTTTACCGTGGACACCCACCTCACCAGCACCAGCAAACCAAAGCTACTAAACTTGCTCCTCTCCGCAACACTCCTGTTTTGGTAATATGACATGTTACATTCCACTGCACGAGTAACACATTCCATCGCACATGGAATCTGTTTGCCCCTTGATAATTAACATACATATTTCCTTCATTAATGGAAGTATCAGACCAACAGCTGTGATGGCTTATTAAAGAAACCAAAGAAAGTGTTCCATCACACTGAGATAAAAATGAGAAACCATTTAAAACAGACTTCATCTTCAACATAATGTTGTACACACAGTAGTAGCAGAGAATAAGAAAGTAGGAAAGTCACAATGCACAGGGATCACATTTCAATACCGATTTTCAAAATGAGACAAAATGGCATCCCATTGTAACACATTTGAACATCCTCAAAATGAAAAGCTGAACTCTGAATTGTAGGCAGTCTCCTGCGACTGACAGGGGAAATCACACAAAAGTGAAGATCATCAGTGGAAGACAAAATGCATGTTTCTCAAATTCCAGTGAAGATATTCAACAATGTTAACTGAAACTTAACCAGATAACAAACAGTAAGGATCTATTTATCTGCACATCACAGTGGTAGTGCAGGGGGGAGACTAAATATAACATGAAGGTGTCTGCTGTAAGTGAGATGTGGTAGCACTGTCTGTGCGTGCAACTCAGTGCAGGATTCAAAAGAGAGCTTGAGTGTCAGGAAACTCAGAGGTGCGGATGGCTTAAAAGCAGGAGAAAACGTGATGCGTCAGTCATTGAACTTTTGAATCTGTGATGGTGGGGGAACACAAGGGAATTGTCTTAGAGACAAAAAAGACCTGTATAAAATGACATGCCAAAATCGATGCAAAATGAGCGAATCTTTAAAAACTGAATGAAGAAGACATCCCTGTATCGGGCATCAGATGGGTCTTTGCTGTACTCCCTTTGATTTAAAGTGTTATAGTAAAGAGGCCTAATGTTGGTGTTGAGAGGGCCTTGCGGTCACGGCCGCCCCTGCACTCGGCCCTCTCCACATGCTGCGACATGGCCCATGTGGCAGCGCTGTGGGAGGCTGTCCATCACATGTCTCTTCAAAGTCCCTCTATCTCTCTATCTGAGGAGCCCTAGGAGCCAGAACACAGCCATCACCAGTGCTCAAAGGTAATTACACACTGCTCACATGGCTGCCACGCTCTGCACACACAAACACACTCATGACGCCCACACTTGTCCACAGCTCCATTCTGTCAGCCACTTCAGAGCTAGTGTGCAGGGCCATCCAGGGCTGTGCTCACCCCCAGGGCAGAGCAGCCCCGATGAGGGAGCCCTTCTCCTCTAATGGCAAACACTATGGCACACTCACTGCATAGCAGAATTTATGGAAGTGTCCCGGCATGATTAAAAACATTTAAAAAATAGATAAATGGATGGAAGCATGATGTTTTGTAGACTGTTTGGTATTCCTGTTAGTATGTTTACTGCAGCTGGCTCTTCTTTGGTGTTTGTATGGCCTTGGGATACAGTCCTGATTACACACAGACAGAATTCAATGTGTCCAGGAGGATTTGAATTTTCCTTTCTACATCCTTTGCTCATTTAAATTTCTAACAAAATGTCCCAGAAGCAGGGAAATGTATATTTTTCTATATCATCATTACTATTTTAAAAACTTGCTTTTTATTTGAGTCAGCTGAAGTCTTGAAACCTCTTGATATTCTCAGATGTCTACAAATGATATTACACCTTCTTGCATCATTTAAGTGCACCAATGCCCATTATTATGTCATGCTAATGGAACAAGACATTTGGGTTTCACTCAGCAGGAGTATGGGCTAAATTCACAACTTACACGTATACATACTGTTTACGCATAAATAGAAAAACAAATCATACCACTCATCATCAAATCGTTACACACTGTTCGAACATGTCTTGATGGGAGTTTGAGTTTAAGGAAGCAATATCTTTTAATAAATTACCAAATTTGACAAAATATTTTATTTTCTAAATATTTTTTTTATCTTCTTCCACAACTGAATGCAGAAAAAAAATTGAATTACACCATCCCATAATCAACCTCATATGTAATTAGATTTAGTTGTTCAGGAGATCCTCTTATCCAGATCCCCTTACACATTTTATGCTTGTGCACTATCTACACAAACAGCTGGATATGGAAGGTAATGTTGGAAGACCCGCTCCTTAACTGTTATACTACTCTGCTGCACTAAACTCTGACACTTTCCACAGATGAAATAGCACAATACCATAACGATTAAAAAGTGGTATGTCCAAGCACTATTCCTAGAGAACAGTCTTTTATTAAATGAATAATAATTAAACCAATGATTGTAGAAATGCATTGAAACAACTGGCTAATCAGCTAGATGGCAAATTAGTTCACCACAATTGAAGTAAAACAAAATGAGGCCAGCTAGCTGTCCGAATAAACTACAGATATCTACCAATCTCTGTTATCACTGATGCAAAGGTTGAGCAGTGTAATGAGAAAAAATCATTTATAAAAAAAGTTCAGAAGTCCCCTTCCATTACTCATGTGTGTCTTCGAGGAACTGGCATAATGCAACAAAAAGAAAATACCTAATTCTGTAAAATAAAACATACAGTACATCTTTATTGCAATGTTTGATACATTAACTGTATGTATGTATGCAATAATAATAGATGTACAACCATCTTAAGCTGAGCCAGGCTGGTCAGAATCCCCCTGTTTCAGTCAAAGCCTGATCCACTTTTTTCATGATTCCTTCACTGATGCCAAAGAACCTACAAGACTCACCATTCACAACTTGCATATCAACAGTCTAGCCCATGTATCCTTCGGTCTAGCACTTCCACAGTTAATAGCTTGCAGTTTCTCTGAAATATACAGACTTACTGTTTATCATGTATCATCCTATGTACTTTCAAAACACAATTTATAAAGTTTCTGCTCTTGACAGTGCATAAGTAGTAGTGAATTGTTACACAATTGTACAGATACACAATGTATATTTATTGCCTGTGCATACATTAGCTGACAGGAGTTTCTACTGCTGTTTTGATTGTTTGTTAAAACTAAATGGATTCATATTGTTTACATTTGCATTTTGATGTTCTGCACATTATAGAATTTGAATGTACATATCAGAATTCTCTCTAAGCTCCAAATTTTTGTTTAGAAGAGTTTAGCAAAATGGTGGACTGCTTGCTCCCTCAGACAGGAAGAGGGGGAGGTGGTGAACGAAAATCAGGGAGTCTGGAGTGCAAAGACTGGCAATCAAATGCAAAATGTGGTGAAAAATATTATTCTGTAAGTTCAGATTTTTAACATCTAACACTAAGAGTAAGCAGTTACATATATCTAAATAATACCTCCAAAAGCACTTCGATGTACCATTCATGAAAGCAGTCCACACCCAGGAGATGGGCAGATATTACTCACACCTGAGATTTTATTTGTTCTTCTGCAGGTAATGCAATTCCTGAACAGCCAAACATCCTTAATTTTCAAACAGTAACAGCACTGCTTTCATCTTCCCAGGGTGTGTGGTGTAATCCAAGTTTCACAAGATGATAATGAGCAATTTGTTTCATTTTAACACTGTATAGATCAGTCATGTTTTAATAAGAAATCTGAGTCCTGGTGTGAAGGAAATGGAAATATGACCTGCTATAACGCCTCACTATTTCTTCACCTCAAGGCTTTTAATATTTCATAGTCTTCAATTAACTGGCTTCTGGATCTCCTATCAAGCTAATTTTAAACATCATATATGTGAATGTTTCCCCAACAGACAATTGTCTTTCATAACAGCAAGCAGTTTCCATGCTGACACGCATTTCAGATTCTTCTATAATGCTTTGGAGGGTGTTATTTTAAATTACTGAACATGTAAAGTGGCAAAATCCATCTGTTAAAGTCATCTGTTAAAGTCACTCAAACTTGATGTCAGACTGTGTTCTCAGATTCACACAAATATGTGTAATCTGTGATAAAGAGTGATGCAGAGTTAGGTTTGTAAGTAGATGTCGTTCAGTACTCAAGACTCCTGGACAAAAAATGGATATCCATAAATTGGCTACTCCTAACATGCATAATTGTGTACGTTGTTAAGTCTTGCAAAGGATCCTGTTCAGTCAATTAATACAATGCTTGTTGTGATTGGCTGCTTAAATGCAACTATAATCCCTTCTCAAAAGTCAATGGGGAGTGACTCTGAAAGCAGTCTTCATAAAGACTAAATTATCAATTTACACCTATACAACTATCACTGAAAAATGCCACAAATTCAAAAGGGAATTTTTAACTGACTCTGATAGCTGGCATTAAAATGGATACCCCTGGGCTTGATGTGCCTGCTGGCATGGCAAAGTCATGGCATCCCTTTTGGGCCAGTTAAGCTTTTTGATTGCCTGCTTGGGCTCGTAGATTTCAAAATTACAATACAGAGAAATCATACAGTGTCAAATGATTGCCCCATGAAAAGTAACATATTGCAAAATTCACTCATGGATTGCCAAACACAGATCTGAAACCAGAGACTGTGAATGAAGGCATCACATGCCTGATTTCATCTTGTTTGGTTGTCATCAATAACCATTACAACAGGTTATGCAAAACAAGGTGGATAATGGTGGACAAATGGTGGTCTAGCTAGCTACAAGAAGCTAGCTAGTGTTATTGGAAAGTTATCAAGCTAATACTAATAACCAGTATGTCAAATAAGTTAGTTAGCATTATTGTATGTAATTTTACTTTGCTAACTTACAAAGGCAAAAGTAAGACTGCTTTTTTGTCAATTCATCACTCTCTGACTCTGGTTTCATTATTATTTGTCAAGAAATAATTATTTAAATTACAGTTTTGTCTTCAAAGATGGTTTTGCAGCTCATTATTTTCCTGTTTTTGTCATAGAAAAAGGTCTTTGATGAAAAGACCAGAGCAGTGATTTCAAAATGTAGTTCTTAAAGTGATCAAAAAACTTTTGCAAGGTAGGGTGTGGGACATTCACCACTGCAGAGATGCAACACTCAGAGAATAGCCTGTAAGTCACATGTCCCCTGGGGTCATGTTGAAATTACCTTTTGCAATTGAAGAGGCAATTTACAACAAATTCACACATACTGAAAAGCAAGGTATGAAAAAAACAAACAAAAAAAGGAATTAAACAAATAAATTCAGGAGAAGGAGGATAACATCTAACAATAATATACTATTACAATATATAATAATACTATTATTATTATTATATATATTGTAATAATACATTTTTATACAATAATAAATAATATAAATGTAAATATACTTTGAAAAGTGGCACAGAAACTATTGTACCCATTCTTTAAGTACACATTCTACATACCTGTAAGAAAAATATTCTTTCTTACATATTGTGAAATCTTGTTTTCGATCAAATTATTTAGATCAAAGAGCCAACATTTAACTTAAAAGCAGCCTTTTGTAGAACAACCTATGATATTTTCTTGTAGCTTTTTGTGCAACAGGAGCCGATTCTGTAATGCTATCTTATAAAAATGCATTTAATCAAAAAGATATAATCAGTAATGTAGCAGCAATCTACAATCTCTAAGTAAAGAGCTGATTTTCAATTTGTCATTTAATGCATTTATAAACCTTTTCAAAGAAACATTACATTCACTGAGTATAACAAACCTCTGGAATTCAGGAATTTTACTTTAAATTACAATGTGAATTTGTGAATTAGGGCTGTATTGAACCAACCCTGCACAGACAGATCTTACATTAGTTACTCATTTCATTATATTATTAGTTCTGTAGCTGCATTTACAGTTCAGAAACTTTCAGACAGAATCCTGAAGCAAAGACTTCAAGACAAACCAAAGACAAAAACATTTAGAATGTGTTTTTTTTTTTTTTTTTGGAAGGTAAAACAAAGTGACAGCTCAAACTTTGTCAAACAGCACAAACAGCATAAAGAACAGCAGTGAACACAGAGACAGCATCTATGCACAGCAGGCTACAGTACTAATTACAGTGCTCTCCAAGCACTCTCCTACAGACACCCTAGTGACAAGAGGCACTGCAGCTGTCACACACAACCACGGACTAACATGTCTGTCTCATCCTCTCCACCCTCTACCTCCTCACTTCCTCCCTTCTCGCACTGTCTCTCTCCCACTCTGTCACACACACACACACACACACACACACACACACACACACAAACACACACACACACAAGCACACACAAGCACACACACAAACACTCTATTTCACTATGGCATTCATTTATTTCCTACTGCACTTAGTCAACCTCTGTTCTCCTTCTCCACTTCCTTGGAGTCTCTCTTGATCTGCAATCATATAAATTAAATGCTTGGCATATTAAATGAAAAAGTGTATTCCTGTACCCGGTATCTGTGCTTCTTACGATGACAATTCCATGTCATTTTTATTGATGTAATTAATGTTGTATATCGTAATGTAAATGCACCGATGAAACTACGAGAAAGTTACCCTAGAACCCTTAATTTAATGCTTATCACACTGGTTGTTATTATTAAATACGTATTTATTCATCTTTATTTATTTTGGTCATTTTCTCATTTTCAAATTCTTTTCAATGTATTGTCATGACGTACAGCAACCCATGCAAATATAAGTTTGAAATAAGGTTCAAGCCTGGTTAATCAGTTTTTAGCTGAATGAAATAGTAACATTTTCACCCAAAAACACACACACACACACACACACACACACACACACACACACACACACACACACACACACACGCACACACACACACAATAACAGCACATGTGATAATGACATTAAATCTGATATGACATTACATATGACATTAGTTTAAAAAACAAAGTAATAACGAGAAAGACAGGGCTCCTGAACATTGGCGCTTGTGTTAGGGTGCATATAGTGCCTTTAAACCTCATACACTGACACTATCTGACTTATTTAAGTCATTGACAAACATCTGTTCAGCTGTATTCTTTATGTGCTCTTGATCTGGCTGGAATGCTGGCATTCCTCCTAAAATTCATGAACTAATTTGATCCTCAAATGAGTTTCCTGTCAAGGTTTGACATTGAATGAACTGACCTGAATAGAGGCTGGAAAATATAAATGAGAAATAATACATCTAATTTGCTGTTATCACGTCTCTGTTGCTGGGGGAATTATGCTGGAAAATGGTGGGCATGTACTTCTCTCACATTAGAGATATTCTGTTAGTAAAATGTTTTTTTTTTCTTTTTTTTAACAGGGAAGGAAGTTGCCGTTGATGAATCCCGTGCTGTATGAAATCCAATTAGTACTTTATTTATGAACTTGGGCTTTCTTCCGCTTAGTTTATAATTCATGCACTTCATGATCACAGCTAATTTCTGTTTAATTGGGGTTAACATATTGATTTTTTAGGGATATTTCAATAACATGAAGAAGTGTATGTCTTCATTCTACAGATAAAAAGCACTACTGCTATATGTATAGAATGGGAAAAATTCTGTGATCATGCTGCAGGACAATGATTTGCTTTAAGAGGGTGATGTGGGAGAGCTGTATGAAACAACTTCTCCATTCACTGCCCCAGGCATGCCATGTTCTCCTGTACTGTATATACATGTTAACATTGCATATTATCAGGGTATTTTTTCAACATTAGGACTAAGCTGTTATGCTAAGTAAAAAATTGCTTAATTTATTTTTTATTTAACTTCATACATAAATGCATGTGTGTGTGATTATTTGTGTATTAGTGGTTAACTAATATTGTTTTTTTAAACTGTGGCATCTGATGGGTTCTTCCTAGCTACCACACATGTATCTTTTACAGTTAATTTTAATAAATAAAAGAAATACATTTTGTGTAATCATGATTTCCATATGTTAGCATACAAAATCTGCTAAGATCCCTCTTTTATCACCCCTTTACCCAAACAAACATGCAGTCCTGCTGAGAAGGCTGGATTAAAATGACAGTACTAAAAGAAAAGCTAGTGGGAGGACAGGGAATGAGAGCATTCCAGTCTGCCTGGGACTTTGAAACCTGACACCAGAGAATAAACCCTCCTCCAGTAACAACTACATAGAAATATGAGTACCACAAACATTATTTGATGCATCCTTTTAAAGCCATCTTCAAGGCAGAAAAGACAACAATTTGCAGCTAATTTGAGGATATTTTAGGAAATTCTGTTTTATTTAATTTTGGACAGACATTTACCTTATTTCAACTTCTTAAGACTCTTTACAAGAACCACGACATAAAGCAATTTATTTGGCTGCACTATCACGTCTTATGTTTAAAACACTTTTCTAAATGTCAGCTCCATCTACATTCCCTCCCCACAAGCCACACTAATGCATGAATTGTACAAAATATGTTTTAAACAAATTAAACTAGCAACCTTCTTTGGTTTGGGGATTCATTAATACATGCAGCATTTAAAATATCACTTATGAATGTATTGTGCTGTTTGCATCTCCAGGATGAATTTCTCAGCCAGAGCAAGCAAACACACACAAACTCACCTCCACACTACTGAGATGAACATGGACTTTCTTCTTGATGTAGCCCATTAACTCCAAAATTGGCTGACCTTAGATTAATGACACAGCGATGTGCCTGGGGGAGTGGGAGACAGGGTTGAAGTCAAGGCGGATGTAAGCAGCTATCGTTGCTGGGGCTCCTATTTGATCCCTGAAACCATCAGTGAGCGGATCAATTAGAACAGACACCCCTCTGGGCAAACAAGGCTTTCACCTCCATAACAATGATATCAGCCAGTACAAATTCATGAGCATGTGAGCATGGGTTCATTAACAACAGTGGGTAAAGCAAATATATGTTTACAGGTATTTACAGAAACAATAGTGAATGGGTTTTTGATATCTCAATAGTGCTGTTTCACAGTTCTTTTTCATAAAAAGTTTATGTCTGTTATTTGTTATTGCAGACCACATATATTTTTTCATATATCGACCAAAGGTGAAAGAAGCATGAACATGGAGTGAGGTCCAGGATGTGCTGGACGGGGACCCACGACCGTTCTTTGGGGACCATTGCCCTCCCAGTCCACTAGGTACTGGAGACAACCACGAACTGGACAGGACTTCAGAAGCCAGTGTAAGCTGAATGACCACCGATGAGGTGAGGAGCAGGGGGTGGCATGGAGACATGAAAAGCTGGGTGAAAACGCATAGTGTGGGGCAGCTGGATGTGATATGTTACCACATTGATCCGCCAGAGAATCTTGAAGGGACTGATGAAATGGGGTGCGAGCTTCCGGGACTCAACCTTCAAAGGGAAGTCTTAAGTGGAGAGCCAGACCCTCTGATCTGGACGGAACAATGGACTAAGTCTCAGACATCGGTTAGCCTGGTGTTGCTGCTGCCACGATGCCTTAAGCAAGGCTGCCTGCACCCTCCTCCAGGTTAGTCGACTGCGCCGGACCAATTGCTCTGCTGATGGGACCTCAACCTCAGACTCCTGCTCTGGGAACAAAGGAGGTTGGCAGCCAAAATGACATCCAAAAGGTGACATACCAGTGGTGGAGTGCTACAAGGTGTTATGGGCATATTCAACCCAGTCGAGTTGGCTGCTCCAGCATGCAGGTTTAGAAGAGACCAGACACCTCAGGGTCTTCTCCAGTTCCTGACTAGACCTCTCCATCTGCCCTTTGGATTGGGGATGGAAGCCTGAGGAGAGGCTAACCGAAGCCCCAACCAGCTGGCAGAAGGCCTTCCAGAACCATGAGATGAACTGATTACCTTGGTCACTAACTATGTCCTGGGGGAAGCCATGCAACCTGAAAACATGGAGCAAAACAAGCTATGCTGTTTCCCAGGCTGAAGGAAGCTTGGCACAAAGTGGCAGGCCTTAGAGAAATGCTCCACAAATCACAACAATAGCAGTGTTACCTCAGGAGGGGGGTAAACCGGTGATAAAATCCATGCTGATATGGGACCATGGAGAGAGAGTGCAGCAGACCCTGAGGATGAGTCCTGGGAAGTGCCTGGAAAGTGGCTCTGGTTTCTGGCTCTTGCACCCTGGTCTGTAGGAGATGAGAAAGGTAAAACTGTTAAAGAAGAGAGCCCTCCTGGAAGGCCACAAGTTCAGTCGCTTGGCCTCCTGATTGTAGGCTAGATTATTGTGGTGGGTCCAGACGAGTTTAGCTCCCTCCAGCCAGTGACTCCATTCCTCTAATGCTAACTTGACAACTACCAGCTCTCGGCACATGAATGGAGCCTACTGTCCCAGTGGGACTGCTGAGATAGGACAGCCCCTACACCAATGTCTGACACATCGACCTCCACCATGAAGGTAACGTCAGGATCGGGCTGCACCAGGACTGATGTAAAGCGTTGCTTCAGCTCTAGGAAGGCTTTCTCAGCCTCTCTCGTCCAGACAAGGGGGCCAGAGGCCTTCTGAGTTAGGGCACTGAGAAGTGTTGTGATGGCACCAAAGTTGCAAATAAACCTGTGGTAGAAGTTGGCGAATCCCAGAAAGCACTGGACCTGCTTGACATGGTTAGTTGAGGCCAATCCGTGATCGCTTACTGGGATCCATCAGCAAGCTACCCCTCAAGACCACAAACCCCAGGAAGGACACCATCAATACATGGGACTCACTCTTCTTGAGTTTGACGAACAGTCGGTTCTTGAGTAGCTACTGTAGGACCTGCCAGATGGATAAGCTGGATAAGCTCCTGGGGGGTTTTGGAGAAGATTAGTGTATTGTCAATGTAGACAAATACAAGGCAGTTAAGAACATCAGAGAGGACATCATTAATAAAGGCCTGGAATACCGCAGGTGCGTTTGTCAAACCGAAGGGCATCACAAAGTATTCATAATGGTCATTGGGGATGTTGAACAATCTTCCACTCGTCTCCCTTCCAGACATGGACCAGATTGTATGTTTTGTGACGATCCAGCTTGATAAACACAGTGGCCCCTTGCAGCAGCTGAAAAGCTGAAGACATTAAAGGAAGAGGGTAGCAATTTTTAACAGTGATCTTGTTTAATCCTCAGTAATCAATGCACGGCTGGAGACCACCATCCTTCTTGGAGATGAAGAAGCCTGCCCCAGGATAGGGAGGTCATCAGCAGGACTCCAGATGCTGCAGGCTTGGGACACACCTTACGACTCATCACCGTTCTCCCATCCCTGTTCAGTTCATCCTTTTTCCCGACAACGCCCGGCTACTTGCTGTAAGGGTCAATGCCCACATGAGACTTGAACTCAGGTCACCAATGTGGGAGGTGAGCACACTACCCACTAGCTAGGAGGCAGGAGAATCATGATAGGCGTAACAAAAGTAAACTTTACTGGAGACTTGTAACAAAACAATAAACTTACAACGCTAGGCAACAAACCTAGAGCAAGACTCAAGACCAGTACACAAGGGTGGGGTAACTTAAGACTGAGCGAGGAACAGGTGGAAATAGTAACTAATAAACACAGCTGTAACAACTAAGACAAAATGGCAACACAAAAGACACATCTATGGCACCCTCTGGTGTGCAGCAGAGGAAGCAGCAGCTGATGTCATCACAGCCTCAAAGCATTCCATCAATGTGACAGTTTTGCTGTGGCCCTTTGTTAACTTTTTGCTACACTGCATTTCAGGAAATGAGTAAAACCAAGTAAATCATACACAAACATTAATGGTAATACAAATATTATTCATACATAGAGATACATAGATAGAGCCAAAATCACGATCAATGTTACATTCTACACATGTGGTAGCTGTGGTGTGCTACAACTAAACAGTACAAATCTATTAGAGGAAGAATCAGATATATGGATTAGTAAAGACTGGTAAGTGTTTACTCTGCCTTTGCCAAGATAATGATTGCAGGCCAGAACCAGATCACCACAGAAAAACACAATTTTCTGGCTTGCAATCAATGCAGAAACCCTCTTTGAGTTTAACCAAATAGCTCTTTTCTCTCACATTAACTAGTGATAATTCTCTGCCCTCTCTTGTTTATCCATTCCACAATGCCCTGGCCCAGCTCAGCCTGATGCTCTCCAGAGCCTTCTAAAAGAAACCCATTAAAACTGGCTTTGGTGATCACCGCATCTGATGAAAAACACCGTGTTTTATCTGAAAAACTAACAACATGCATTTGACTGTAAATCAGCACTACATTAATTTGATCTGGGCCTTTATCCCACATAATGGAAAAATGCAAAGTTACAATAATAACAAAAAAAATCAAGTAAAACCTTGACAACAGTTCAGTTAAAAACTGATAAAATCTGTATAGCAATTATAAGAACTACATGCCATTCCATTTATCCCAGGAAAATGTGTATATTGCCAAGTCAGATATCAGATGAAGGGCAGGAGTAATGTGGCAGTCAGGCATTTTTATATTGTGACATAATTTGAAAAATGGCACTTACACATAATTATGTTAGACACCAGTCTCTTGAAAGACTTGAAAACAATTGGTTGACTCCCATTCCAACCAGCAAAGTGGTGCATTCCACTACACTCTATAAGGATCCAGCATGAACCCTAACACTGCTGGAAACAAGAGGGGCCACACTCTGTAATTCTCTGTCACTCAGGTAAAAATAACTCATAAGCGGATATTTGAACTCTTTTGTGCATACAGGCAAAGGTCTCAAAGGAGATACATCATTGTCAATTCATTTTTCACTTCAAGGATCCCTTTTGCAAGCCTGGACAATAGAATTTAAATCCTACCCAATGCCTTGACTCAAATATAATTAAAAACACTAGCTTTATCAAAGCTCTTCTTAGAGTCTTGTTCTCCAAAGGTGCTGTGACTGTATGATCCACAGACATCAGCTCATGAAAACAACACACTGAGATACAATTTTAAGAGGAAACATGTCTTTACATAAAAGGTTGGATTCAACTCCATATACTTTTGCTTTTGGTGATATTACTGCTGCTGAATCACTGTAAAATGGAAAACTGATTCAAAGGGAGGATGATGGTGATGATGGAATATCAATAAGATAATTAAAAAATAAATATTTTTCACTTTTCATTGGGTTTTGATACTATTACTTTTGAGAACTGTACTGAATCATTTGCAGTTGAACCTATGAATTACCAAACAGGAATGGCCCTGGAGGAAATAACCAGCATATGCAGGTCTGTAGCCTGTTTTTAGAAACAAATTTAAGTTTCTTGATGGTTACATGTGAAGAACTTCTGGTAGGCATGAGTTGGAACTGAGCATCATACCATCCCAAGTCAAATCAGCACGGCAGTCATTTATCACCTCCCTGTCTGTGCACTGAAACCCAAGAGGCAGAGATATCTATCTAAAAGTCAAGTGTAAATGTACACCAAAGCAGCACCACAACTGGCAAACAAAGGCAGTTCAACAAAGATCGCATCCATTATCTTCTCCTTGATATTATTATGATAGCGAAGGAATCTTAATTGATTTTAGCTCCTTACATAGCTGCCAGACACACAATCAGAATTGACAATGCCAGGACAGAGAAAGTATGGCTCATTTCTCGAAGGTAAAGCATTGAAACTCCATTCAGAGGCCAGCTATTAGAAATGTATCCATCGAGTATTATGGAGAATTATTCTCCAAAATGTCACTATCAACTTCAAACAACACCTTAACAGTTCTGCGACAACATTGCAAGTTACATTGGTGCAATACATATTATGTGTATGTAAACAACACTGATTACAAAAAGGATGTTCCTAAAAAAGGATTTTTCTGTAAGAAAGTCGAAATATTCAGTAAAATCAGCCAGACAAAAGGTCATTGAGATTTTATGCTACTTTTGTGAAATATTTGAAAGTGTATCAAATATTCTTAAGGGTATTTTATTTGAGTCATTTTCGAGAGGATTTTTGAGAAAATTGACAAGGTGATTACATCCTTGCTAAAACTTGTTTGGAACTTTGGAGCTGAGTAAAAGAAAAAAGATACATCATTTCAATTAAATGTGCTTCCTAAGCAGTGTAATTCATGAGGAAAGATTAAAAAGGATTATCAGAAAACAGAAAAAAATCTTTATATATACATTTATATGCCATGCATGGTTCTTTTATTTTTTTTTATTCCTGGAACTTGACCTGCAGTGAACTTACATCAACATTTCATGATACTTGCAGGATGCAAACTTGCGTGAATGACAGAATGTGCTGAATAATAGATTTTTTTTTCAAGCCACAGAATTTAACAGCAGAGCAGAGAAACACCTGATGTATTTCATGTGGCCATTTTTTATTTCTTTGTCATTTTATCCAAGTGTCTTGGATGGACTCCAGTAAAATGACCTGGGAATAAAAGAAGATGGATGTTGGTGATGGTGGTCTATCAGTCGGCCCGCCCATCACCATCTCTGCTCTCATTCATCATTCGCTTCAGCTGTTTCTTCTGTGCCACATTAGACTCTCACATTTGAATCAGCTTGATCTAAATAGAAATTGATTTATTGTCGTTGGTGGCAGGTTCCTGTGCTCGCAGTCTGACTTTGGACGTTTTCTGGGGCTGTCACCCCATTTCCTGTGTTTTAGCTGTCTCACAAATCCACCGCCAAGCAGCCCCAGTTCAGCAGGCATGACACCTTCCTGTCCATACCAGGTACACATGTTCTGCCTCTGATGCCTTGGAACACATGCAGCATAAAAATAAATATTTTTCATAATAAATAAATTATAAATGAACTGGCACACCTAGTTCAGGACAGGGTGATCAGAAAATGAGTTTACCTCATCCATGAAGACACACCAGAGGTAAGGAAACTACAGAATTGAATGTATTACAAAAGGGGCCCAATGAGGATTATTATAATAATTATTATTATTCCAGTATATAAGAAGATGAAAACGTAGCATTTTCTGTGTTCTGTATGTATTTACTTTTAAAGCTTTATATACTACATGTATGAAATATTGTTTTCTTTGATTGATTCCTGTTTGCATTAGTCAAAATAAAATCTCTTGAATGGCAATTACTTTTTTGATTGAATCATTTTGTGTCCATACTTTAAGGGTCTATGGAGTTGGGGTGGTATAATTCTGCTTTCCCCCATTTGAAATGTTCAGCCAGAAAAATGGAATCAGTTTTTGCACAGGGATGTCACACAGGGCTACTGAATTGATAAAAACAACAAGAAAATACATGAGATCACTGAAAGTTGTGAGACTACCTACTTGGCAAATTTGCTGCTCTTTTCAGAGAATGAGATGAAGTCTATTTACTTTCCTTACAGTGAACATTACTTCAAAAACATTTTCAATTAAAGTGAAATAAGTACTTCCATTATCACAATACCGCAGGCTTCAGCATATTCCAATAGGTCCTTTGATCACCATGGAAACGGGCTATCATTGTCATGGTACCCTGGTACTACATGTAATTTTCAGTGTGTGAGGAGCACTGATAATGCTCAATCAATAGCCAGGAGCAGGAGGCATCATTTTTGATTGGAGGAAGTCTGGCACAATAGGGGATACTGCTGCACGTCTGTCAGAGAGAGACAGAGGTGGTGGCAGACACAGATGGGGACATTAAAAAAACACATATTATGCTGAATTTATCAAGAAGCATATTTAAGAGAAATATTGAAAGAAGGATGCTAATGTAATTCAATTCCAACCAAATTGGATGGCTTGTTTAAGAACATTTAAGAGGTGGCCTTAAACTCTAATTCCAAAAAGATTTGATTTCTGTCCTAGTTATAAACATGTTGTGGACATGTGTATGAGGGCTATGGGGTGCATTACTTTCTGTTCATTATTCTTCTTTAATGAAATTGGAATGTGTCCATACAGTTTATAGCAATGTAACACTTAATGTACTGCTGTCTAGACATTTTGTTTGAAAATAAATACAGAGGCAACAAATGCTTATATTTTTAATTGAATTTAGTTGGTGTTCAGGTTTATTATTCAGGAATATTTCCCTATCTGTTGCTTTCTGGATACTTGATAGCCTAGGTCAACAAACCTAACAACAAAAGGGATTGAAGTGACTGAAGATTACACATTACACTATACTACTATACAAACTGCCTATTCAGTTTCATACTTGCCTTTCTGTTATAGAGTAGAGACCCTGACCATCTCATTTCACCTTATGGACTCACTAATTGTAGCTAATGACCAATACCCATGGTATCACTGTTCTTGCTTCATAAATGCTTCTCTTTTAATTTCACTGGCCTAATGTTGCATCAGATAACAGGCCAGGCAGCTTTTGGCATCATTCAAGTTACATTCTCAGCATTTGCTTTGAGTGTTTTCTATGGGCAAAACTCATGAATATGTAGGAGTGTAATTATGTATTTTTATCTGCCCCACACCTTTGTTGCGGTTGGATTTTTGTCAGGGAAAAGAGAAAGAATGCACAGAGAGTGTGAATTATAAATCAGAAAGGAAGGACAACAGGTAAGCTAGAGTTCAGAGGAAACAGAATTTGAGAAAAGATGAAATGTCAGACTTTTTGGAATTTCCTTCTTTTTCGCCCTTTTCCACAAAGATCACACCAAAGTGCATAGATGAAAAACATAACTTCAAAAAGAGACACCTTCAAGGTGTACAGACAGAAAGAATGAAAGAAACAGAGAAATGAAGAAAACAGAGTGAATTAACAACATGGAGAAACTGACAGAGAGAGACATTGGAAGAAGACAGAAGAGAACAAAAAGGATATAAAAAAGATACATGAGAAATAGTCACATTTGGAATAGGAGGAAGCTTCAGGTGCACCTCTGGAGTATGGGCACATTTGTTTTGTCCTGTGTATCCTGAGAACCCCGGTCCTACCTGAGGGGCAACACAAGAGTGTTTTCTGTATACCTCCGGCTATAAGAATCTTCGAATATCCTTCAAAAACTAAGATAAAAATAAATCCACAAACCTTGGGCTACACCAGTATGTATGTAAACACACACACTTACACACACACACACACAGGACTTGGTGATGGTAAAGCCCAGTAAAGGAGGTACAACATGGATGGAGAAGAAGAGGAAGAGGGTGGTCTCAACTTGTGAAGAATGCAATTCTTAAAATAAATCAGCATCGTTATAAGCTTACATCAGACTGAACTTTGTTCACCTAAACATGTTTAATGGAAGGACTGATCACATATTACTTTACTACGGAAGTGGATAATGGAACTACACTAAGTGCAAACCCTGGTCATGTTCTGTGGTGCAATCAAGCCTGGCAGAACTCAAGCAGCTACGAACACCTTTAAATTTCATGAGCAAAGAGAGTTTCAGGCTTTTAAATATCAGAATCCATTTACCATAAGAATGAGCGTCAATGCACTGTATGCTTAGATGAAGAATGAGAGAAAAAATAAATAAATAAAGAGTGTCTAAAAAAATGTATCGTTAAAAGGAGCAGGATCTGCACAACTAAACCCAATAAATAAGGAATGAAGAAATGGTGTATGCGAATCATACACAGCTGCCAGTATCTCCCATTAAGGACCATCGCTCAAACATTTATCATAGTCAGGCTATGCGACCATCTGAGACACATATTGTTCTTTCCAAATAACAGATTGATGACATCCACATAGACCTACATTAATACAACTGAAGCCTATCCTTTATGTTTAGGTCCATTTCAAAGTCGAAATGGTCATCATCTCCAAACCATTATGGGCCTGTTATTTTGTCAGTGTCTCTGTTTATGTTGAAAAAAGATTATTAAATAGGCAGCATTTTCAGCACAGTGAAAAACACTCAATTCTGCAAAAAAAAAAATACATTCGTAAAATAAACTGAGGGGATCTGAGTAATGTAGTTAGCATTTATGGGGGATTGAATTTTATACTCAGAGCACAGTAGTTTCCAGTAAATCAGTCAATATAGTTTAGCACTAAAGAAAAGCAGTTTAATGTTATATTTCACACTGAATCCATTTGCTGTTTAATTTCATTATATTTATTGATATGACTGATCGTGTCAGTATTGCTGTCTGCAGTGTCAAAAACTACTGAAATAGTAAGGTTACTGCATTTTATGAAATAAAAATCTACATTCCAACTCTCTGAAGCTACTGCTTCCATTAAAATATTGTGTTTTAGCTCACATCTAAGAATAATATAGGTAAAGCAGACTCAAAACATTGGATGGTTTGTGATGAACAGACCAGACAGTGGAAAGCATCTGTGACCCAGCCAAATGAACCATGCAAAATCAGGGAAGACCCCATAATGAATAAGGAAAGGACACATTTATTTAAATTTGGTTCCAGCATAGAGCAGCACCTCCGTAGTAAATGATCAGTAGCCATGAATATAAGTTGCAACAGAACCTCTTAGTGTTTTTACAGAGTTGAATAGCTCCATTGCACCCAAACTATTTTCTGAAATAAGCTTTGGGGTGAATTTGCTATGCTTCATTTGCAGTCCTCACACTAACCCTTTAGTTTCAATTAGATCTAATAGAACTTTTTTCATCATTGCATATCCCTTCCATCCCTTTCTTTTACCTTGCTAAGTAGACCATGAGGTGGCATTTCATATATTTTACTCATTTCTGGCAGCATAATCATTATCTAATAATTCTCTAATAATTTCAATAATAATATGTATCATTTGACCTGTCACACTACACTGAAATATTAATATTCTGACACTCTGTTCCAAACTCATTTTTTTCCTCACTGTGCAGTTGACGATGACTCATTAAAGAGTGTAATATGGAAATGGAAAAGGCCTGTACGGTTAATGGAATTGGAAGGCATTACAAAAGATTAAAAAATCTGAATTCAAAATGCTTATGTTTGCATACAATATAAAAATTAGGCCTGTGAATCTGACACTAATGATAGATATGTGTGGACCTGCAAAAAAGATCAGCTAAATGACTGATTAGCTTGAATGAGCTCCATCAAAATCAAAATGCCCAATCTGTACCACCAAGAATGATGTTGAAACTGAGCACACTGTAAAGTTTATTGTTTGAAAGTACAATTCCCACTGATATTGTAAAATAACAACTTCTATTATATTTTAAGCACATTTGCATGACAGCCTTTCAGGCTGCTCTATGGTCTTTAATGACTATAATCACGCAATCAGCTGCCATTTGTTTTTGACTGCATCTTAATCTATCTAAAATCCTCTATGGAAGCTGAAGTGAGCCAATGTCTATTTTTTGTTATGGCTGTCATAAATAAATGAGTAATCAGATATGCAGCCGTTTTCTGTATTATTCTCCTTGTAATGAAGACAGGGAGCTGCATTTAATGACTTATGCAGTGCATACAGGAAGAAACCAAATGAAATGCTGGCAGAATCATTCAAATGGAGCAGTGAAGAGACACAGATGTTTGAAAGTGAATGCATATTCACTTCAAATCTAAAGGTTGACTTTTTTGAGTAGAGTACAAAAACATCTCAATAAAACCTTAATACAGCCAGATATGAATGAAAAAGTACATTATTGTAACCACTAAACTTTATAAAATTAAAGAGTGCATTCATGTTGTTCAGTTCTTTCTTGCCTGCAGGTTTATAGATTTAGTGCACCACTCCAGAGCCTAATTTTGCTTGTGCTACTACTATCAAGTTTTAAAATCATATCTGACAAGATACCATCACTCTCTCCTAACTCTTTAATACTATAATCCTATCCAGTCAGAAACACTCTGTACCAGTCCTTGTTGCATGTCATTGCAGGTGGGCAACTCCTTTACTATGAGCATTATGTTGTGTTTGTCCCTGAGCTTGAACAGCTATATCATAGAAAGCTTCTTAAGCTCATTTCAGCAAGGCATCAGTCCATGTGAACTGTCACCTTTGGAAATCTATACAGTGATATCAGAATACATATAATATAATGTCAGATATAATTTCAGGATAATGGGAATGACTCTTGAGGATATTACCAATGAAATTTCCAGAGGAGGCAATGGGATTGAAAATAAAGTCCTTCTTTGTTTGCATGAGGAATAATTTTCTCTTACTTGATGGAGTTGCTTTCATGGGCTGCATATATCACCTCAACAATTGCACGGTACAGAAATACTGCACTGAAAGTGTTTCATTTAATTTTTTTTCCAGAACTAGGAGACATTTATACATGTAGAATAATAATAATTAAAAAAAAATCAAGTGGAAACTGATTATCAGAAGTCCTATTCTGGACTTGTATCATACAGCCATGCATGGTAATCATAATAAAAACAGATATATGCAATACAGTCATGCAGATATTGCATAAGGAACCATAACATAAAAATGTATATCCAAAAGGGTTAGACAATGAAGAGACAGGATGATCAGATGTTACTAACACAATTTACAGCAGTATACACAGAATATGTAGGTACTGGGCAGGCACCCTTATCCAGTGGTACTACCACAGCTGATATTTTAACACTATCAGTTTAAACACTTAAATATAATATGCAATACATAGGTGTTTTTGTATTGTCAATTTTAAGGGAGGATGTATTGCCACACTTAACGTGTCACTAAGCACTGAGAATTAGAAGGAAGCGGTTTTGTAGCATCACTTCTTTTTGTTATGTTTTACTGTTTGATAGCCCATGGTCTTGTTTCACTGATTGGTACACCATTGGGCCTGTTTACAGGTACAGGGTATTGGAAGTTCACCAGGAAAATATAAAACTCTTAAAACAACAAACAGGTCTGTGTAACATGCGATCTCTATAAAGAACAACTCTGTATTTAGTGAAATGTTTCAAGGCTAAACAGTTTGGCAAAGACCTTGGCCCCACTTGACAGCAGTGGTATATTGAAAATATAATGTTTTTTTTAGAAATCCTGTCACGTGGAAGACATTTTCCACAGATAACATTTGCTCTCTTGAATTGCCATAGCCGGAATCAAATGATATTGACAAACAGTAATCAGAAGTTTAAATGGCATTGAAAAAAGGTAATCATTTGTAACAAATACATGCAAGAGTCACTTTGTTACACTGAATGAGTTCTCGTCAAATGTTAATCAACAAAAAGCGTGCCACAGTGAACGCTAACACCATTTGAATTTAACTGTTATAATGGAGAGATTCACATTTCCTACCACACAGAAGTGGCTACAAGGGCACTGATGAGAAACCTCATCAACTCATTAAAGTGCATCCATTTCATTTTAAGCTAATTTACTGTCAATATAACTTACAGATTCTGCCTCTCCATCTACAAATGTCAAATACATAATAAAGAAAAAGCATAAAAAAGGCTTTGATTAAAAAAGGGTAAGTATTACACCAATTTACCACCAGCCTCAATAGCATTGAACAAAAAAGACACATTTTATAATTAATTGTAGTGTAGTCAGTGTTTAATTTCATGGCAAGCCCAGAATACAAGGGGCAACATCTGCTATGTAAAAGAGAAACTTGAAGGAAAAGGGGCTTTACTATGGAGAGAAGCATAAAGTCTGACACAGGGCAAGACATGTTGCTCCACCATATGTATTACACCAAATGCATGTCTGCCCTGGACTTGTGTTCTGATTTGATTTTCCTTAAGAAAAGCTGAGAATTATAGTAGGGGTCCATTTTCCAACTGACAGGTCAAGTTCAATGTAGGATATTTTCAGCAGAAGAAATGGGTTGACAGGAAACTCTCTGATCTGTGAAATCAGGGCAAAGTGTCCAGATTATAGCTAATCACCCCAATGACCCCTTTCTCTCCCCCAGAGTTCTCTTGCAACTCTGCTAGTCCTCACCTGCAGCTTAGGTTTTCAAGGACAGCTGATGCTGCTCATTCATTGTCACAACACATACGCAGTGGAACCAAATGTAACATAAGCTCAGTGTACATTGAGAACAAAATACAATTCTAACAGAGGAACGTTGTTCTTGTTAAATTAGTCTGATCAATTAATTGTTTATAAGCATTTAAAACAACACATGTAATTTTGGAAAATGTGTATTGCTTGTTGTAAGGTCTGAAGAATAAAATAGTGTCATAGAAGGTTATGGCATTTATTTATGATTGTATGAAAATATTTTTAGCCTTCATTTTAGAGCCCTGGAGCCTGAATGTTATCTAAACAAGAACATGAATGCATCTATTCCACTATTTATAAACAATACATACCTAGATTATGTTATTTTTGCAAAGTCTGTTTTTTTGTACAACTGAGATCAGATACTTTGCTAAAGGGTACAACAGCAGTAACGCACTCATGACTTCAAAATGCAGCGCATAATTAATCTTTCATTAACACTTCATTCTGTGCACTGTAGATCACTCAAGAAAGGGCATGTTCAGAGCCTTAATACATATTGTTCTAATTTCAATTACAATGTATTATTATTTCTAATGAATGCAATGTAAAAATGCTATTTGATAATGTGAATTTGATGTTAATTTGTAACTGTTTAAGAATGGACAGTAAGTCCGTACATCTCAGTGGAATATCAGTACAGTTGTAGAAGTACAGTTTCTGCATGGCAAATCAATTTTTGCAGTTTCACTAAAACAGACAACTTTCTCTATGAAACCTCAAAATGGTCAGCTCAAATAGCAGCCCCTCACTTCAGCTAAGGATGATAATGATGAAGGGGGGAATTCTGACTTGAGGGTGCTCAGCGTTTTTTTCCACGGAAATAGTTGTGCAGAAAATACTTATTCGTATTCTGACCTGGCTTATGCGGCCATGCCCGGCCGGCACAGGGCAGAAAAGTAGGAGGACCCATATAAGAGCTTGAATAATGCTAATTCTGCCTGGAAAATGACACACCCCCCATGAAAACTTGATGGCCCGCTAATGTTTTTCTTAAAGGTATGTTACCTAGTACTAAGAATCTGCAGCGTAGCAGAGAAAACTTCAATTTTTAAAGTTAATCAGACAAACGAGTGACATAGCCATGCACAAACTCTACCTGATTCTTGAACTTGGATAGTGTCTGCTAAAAATAAGAGCCATTAACATATGTTATCAAATGCTGTAATTATATTCTAAAAATCATGCAGTGCAGTCTAAATATAAGAGCTGAGTAGTTATACGTAGTTATTTGTTTTTTTTTATATACATTTAAATCAATTGGATTTCATTGTTATCATTATTTCATTGATCTGATTATACTTATAAATGACGTGTCAAGGCCAGAAACTAGTTGTACTTCTAATGGGCAATACAATTACCATTTTAATATGCACTTTTGTGAAGTACCAGAAGCACCAATGAACATGACTTATCACGCATTACAATGCTGGATATCTAATGTAAGGTGAACACAGTACCGGCTTCTAATATTTGGCTGTTATCAGCCTCTCGGTCCGCTCAGTCAATATATCCAATAAACAGGCAGTTAGTCATGCTGAAAGATTATATTTATTCATTTCAGTCGAACCAGCAACAACCCATTTCGTGTATGCACTCTGTCCTGCCGAGACCACCTGGGTAATTTTGCTTAGCGAATCAGAGCGTGGCAGTGGGGAACGTGGATGAGGTAAAGCACGGATGTCAGCATAACCCTCCTTACCATCTTTAAAATTGGTCAAGACTGAAAGAGCACGGTTTGGTTCTTATTTGAAATAAACTGCCTATCTTGTAATTTGATAAATACAAGGTAAAATACATGTTTATTGTACTGAACGCCTGCTGCTGGAGACCACAGTTTCAATTGTAGTACAGAAAAGCGATGCATATTTGCACTGCAAAGTCACCGGTGTTTTAACTGAACAACTTGCGCAACCCCGTTGATTTCTGTTTTGTGTCACCTTCCTTGATTAAATTGACTGTCACCCCAGCTTCTTACTTTAGGTTAGCAAAATGTTTCATTAGATTTTAGGTGAATGAAGTAAATAAAATCACTGAGGTTTGATAAACAATGACGGTTTAATTAACTTGCATATATTTTTACAGCGTGATTTATCGTTAAACGAAAACATTGCTTGATATTCTATTTTAAAATGTACCAGTATCTAAGGTGAATAATGAATTTGTTCTAGAGTTAGTTTTACTTGACCTTATGATTACATTTGTATTGGCATATTGTAAGTCTTGAGATCTGTGAATTTTTGTCTGTGGGTTCATAGAGTTTAAAAATCACAACACACCAAAATCGTTAATGAGTTTATAGTTATTTGAGACGTGTGGACTGAGGAACACGGACTGAAATGCAGCCATGCGTTTCAAATTCAACAACTCAATTGCTGGCGATGGTCAGAGCAATACTTTTACTTGCGCCTGTTATCCAGAAATAATTTTAATGATTTCAAGAGATATCCAACTCCATGCAATATGGCAACAGTAGAAAAATAAAATAAAACAATACAAAAAAAAAAAAAAAAAAAAAACCTGACTACGATATGATTTGAAGATAGATGACCAGGCTGCCAAGCTTGTGTCCCATTGATGTGAGCTCCTTCCACCCCTACCCCCTCATCTCCCATCAGCCCTCAGGGTCTGGTAATGCTAGTTAAAAATGGACCCAAATGCTCCTCAAAGGTGGGAAAACATATTTGCAAGAGATCACTTTGGGAAGGTGGGATGACTTGCTGTGACCTTCCCGAACATATGTCAATTAAGCCTACAGCCCAGCAGTTTTTCACACATCTGTTTGCAAGACAGCATGAAAACTAGACTAAAACATTAATTTTTAGCCTCACCCTTGCCCTTCAAATGCACTGTCCCTGCAAGGTGCCATTAAAAGAATGACAGTGGCTTCCCACAGAGCATATTTTCTATCAGATTCTGGTAAACCAAGTCGTTGTATCCCAGCAACAGGCCATAGCTCTTGCCTGGACCCCTTGTAATTTGCTTTGCAAAACCATTTTAAAAATGGCTCAGTGCCTGTGTTCTCTGTTTTTGTCTCTCTGCTTTATCCTTCATGAAATGACCCAGGAAAAGTACCATAGCAACTCAACAGTCTACGGGAATCCAGACCCCTGGGACTGCCCCCACTGCTATGTCATTTCTACACTGGTGTCTGGGCTGACCTTGAATACAGTCTCCTTTCCTCTACAGCATGTACAATGCCATAACTGTGATAGCAACTACACAACTGCCGAATATAAAAATTAGGCATTATAACATTTTAATGGGAGAACTGAAATCAAACAAATGTTGTCTGTACACTTCATTGGAACTGCAACAATGAAATGCAGTGATATAGAGTCACCATTCAGAAAGTATTTTAATATCCAGGAACTTTGTGAATGTATATCCTGTTGACCCACTGGTAGAAAAAAAAAAAAAAAAAACATGTGAAGCATTAACAAACATCTTCTGCATATTTGGTCTTTAATGTACTATATGTATGATTTTTCCCATTTTCCATTCAACTTTGGCAAGCAAAATTTACTGCTGCAATCTCAGCTGTATATTCAGGAAAGCACAGACTAGTATGCATTCTCCTCTTGTGACATCATCTGACAACAGCGGCTGTTTATTTTCACACTAGAGTCAATGAGTTGACCTCAACCAGCCATGAGTCATAAGTAGACACCTTATGTGCAGACAGAATGTGCACACTTGACTGACCAGTAGGGAATGCTGGTGAACTATGAGACAGGGATATCCCAGCTGACTAAATTACTCCCATGGGCAATGCTACAGCCGGTATGTGGAGCCCCACAGGGTTGCAAGCCACGGCTGGATACTAGCATGTGCCAAATGTGTGTGGTAGTCCCACTAGGCAAAAGTGCCTTAAGAAAATGAGCCATTCAGCAGCCCATAGGTACCTTTTTTAAGGTGAAAAGGCCTGAGCTGAAGCCGTTTGTGATTTGCTTTTATTTCATTACCCTTACTCCTTGTAAAGAGAGGCATGCTGGCTGACAATAGTACAGTTCATCATCTCTCCATGTCTCCACGCTTACAGACAAAGATAAGCTGGTGAGAAGGCAGTGATTACCGAGTCAATCTCTGTCATCTTTCCCTGACTCACTTCTATGACCACCTTGATTTCCAATCTATTCTGTATTTTGTGAGCAGTACAAGGTTAGTGCTTGAAGTACTACAGCTGTCATATTGTATGCCCCAATAAATGTTGAAGGTTTATTTGAGAGAGCAAAACTGTTCCTATCTCAGTGATAGCTGTGAATAGTATTAGGTGATGTACAGCAATTCATTTTTTGAAGCATGTTCAAACAAGCCTCACAGAAATGGCTTGACTTCCATTTCCCACCAAGAAAAACAGGAGTGACATTCAAAGGTTTCATTACTGTTTCAGGTATCCTGCATCAGAAGTCATTTTTTTTTTTCAGAACAATTCCACTAAATCTATTTTTTATTAAGGTAAAATACTACTGAAAAAGAATTCAGAACCATTGCAGCCAGGACTATACAGGTGATCCTGTAGAGTTGCAGTATGGAGGTGGCACAGTTGATCAGGTATTGATTTCTACTCAAAGTGCACAAACTGTAGCAAAACGGATGGACAAAATAAATATCAGTGACAGAAAATAGAACTTCAATTAAAGATTATCTGTCTGTGAAATGATTTAAAAAAGACTGCACAAATAAAGACATCCAGTTATTTGAGTGCTTGTGTATTCCAAATGGGAAATTACAGGTCAGACAAGAGTTAATGCAGACAGTGATAGCTTTATCCTCCCCTAAATTTGTTTGAAATGACAGGAGACTGACTCATAAATTGGGAGAACTGTTCCATTAAATCTCAGTAGAGTATCCATCTTCCTAGGCCGTGTTGGACAGTGTTAATTGACCAATTTGAAGTCAAGTCTCCTGTGCTGGGTAAGCAGAAATGATCATTGGTATTTTGTGTGCTTTCATTATTTATTTCAAGCACAGTTTTTGCACAGGGGACTAATAATACTAATTAAAATTACTTTAAGGGGGCTTTTAGCACAGTATCCTTGTAGAACATAAGTAGTCTGTATATAAATATATCTTAAAATTGTTAAGCATGCTTTGTTTTTAAATCCACCTCTGGTCTATGTGTGCAAATGATACAAGGCTTTCACATTGGAACCACATGTATAATTGACTGAATACACAAAGAATATCAGTCTGCAGCCAGAGGATAAAAAAGTATGTGTGATGTGAATGCATTGGAGGCTTTCCTCATCAAATCAACCTAAGATGCAGCAATTCCTTCCACACTATAAAGTTTTGTTGTATAAACATTTTGTTGTCAATCATTCATGAACAGCACCTTTCTGTGGAAAGCAAAGGAATGATAATCTCTCATTTCTTCCATATCTTGATATATGCAACTCACAGCAGGAAAAAATGCATTCTGAACCTTTGCCTTAGCCTCTCCCACTGACTCTTCCACTGGCATTATGAGGAGAAAGTCCTGGAACCCCTGCTTCTTCTACTTTGTGTCACAAGAGACCAAGCCATCAATCAATGTCATAAAAAAACATTGCTGTCTCTACAAACATTTTCTTAGCTTTTTGGGAGATTTAGGTTTGGAGTGTTGCTGAAGTACTGTCTGTACACATGCACAAAGTGGTTTTTGATCACTGTGGGGTTAACCATAGCTGGCCGTGTCTGATTTAAAGAGCACTCTCCATCTCCACTGCAATACGTCAAAGCCCCTCTGTTCCCCATGGCTAGAGGAGTGCGCACTCACTTTCTCCTCTGATCCCATTCTCTAAGCTAAGTGGCTCCCGGATTGCCCCTCACGGTTTAATCTCACAATGTAGAAGCTTGACGAGATGTTCTCCCACATTCTTCGGAGGACAATCGATCTCTCCACTCACCCATGGCCTCTTTACTCTTCTTGAACTCGTGTCTTGGGATTCTTCAAAGTGATTCAGTTGGATGGCACAAAAACAACAAAACAAAGAATGTCTGCTTTGTACCATGTGTTTATGATCAAACTACTTTGAATGCCAGAAACTGGACATAATTCATAGTAACAGGAATGTGAATGTCCAATGTTGTGATTATTTTTTCAATAAACAGAGTAATATCAGAGGTCAAAATGAGTTGCATCAAAAAATTCTAATTTATACCCAGTAGTCCAAATACTCACGATGATAAAGACAATCAACTGGGCTTCAAATAAAGCCTGCAAAAAGCAGCTCTTGAAACCTGGACATATATACAGCAATAAAGCAGAAACCGGTCATTTTTGTGCTGAGACAGAATACACCCTTATGAAACAGAAGACAGTATGTGCTGTGCACCAGGTCCTCCTGTATTGCCAGGGGCAGAGAGGTGCCTTCATATTTTTTCCTGACCACAATCTACCATTCAAGGAAAGACAGAAGGGGCAGACCACTAAAAGAGGAGGAAACAGAAATCATTTCCAATATCGCAGTTTTTGACATTCAGCAGAAGATGACTTTTCTTTTCTCTTCTCCTCTGTGAACCTCAATACTATAAATTCAATAACAAAAACATAAAGGTGGAAGAAACTGTCTCCACCAGTAGACCACTGGGCTTCTTGTATAAATCCAGAACGTTCCCACGTCATCAGTGAACTGTTCAACCCTGAACAATTATTTATTCATCCTTGCCGCTCACATGCATTTGGCTTGTTAAAAACAGTGTCATTATATGCTCGAGAAAATCTGCACAGTGAAGATAAAGCGCAATACAAATTGAACTTCAGAGTCATCTACCATTTTACATTATTTGATTTTCCCCCCTAAAACTACAAAATAAAACACTGTTCATAGAAAAAAGTTGTACTGCTACATTTTGCATTCAATACCGTTAAATGCATTTCCTAATGGTGCATTTGCATATGAATTACAGTACACCAGCTCTAAAGGAACAAATCAAGGGTGCATGTGTAATGAGTTTTCCATTTATTTAAATTAAACAGCTGAAATTGGTTCACTAGCTAATGAAATGGTCTCTGAGCGATTGACCTTTATCTGCTGGCTTTTCTAAAAGCTGGATGAAACAAAGGGGTGGCATTGTGCATTTGGAGTTGATTTTATGGCAACATCACTGTGAAAGCCACTCTACACCTTTTCCTCATGTCATGCTAACAAGTACCTTCCTAAATTAAGAAACAACCTTGCCAATCACAGCAAATTGCCAATTGTACCTGTTTAGAAAAAATATGCTTAGACAATAATTTACCATTATTCACACATTTTAAGTTCCCTTGTAAATTCCTAAAGTGAAGTTTTATTAAAAACTAAAGATCACACAAAACGTTTCACAAAAAGGTCTGACAACTAAATATATTGTTGTGTCATGTGTGGTATCACTACTTAGGTTGTCTTTTTATGGCCAAATAAGGTTTATAATGTGCTAGTAAAACTGGTGAGATATGCTGTCACATCTGAAGACTATTTTCACATGGGTGACCTGGCTCTGCCTGTCAACTGTCACTTTTGGAATTCAATGATTTTCAACCTGATTTCTTTACTTATGCATTCCTTTCAGCATTTGTTATACCTCAGGGCAGCTATTTACACACAGCAAAATTCTGCAGTGATTTAAGCACTATTTATATTAGTAAAATTATAAATAACGTCACAAGTAGTATCTTAAAAGAACAATTCATGTAGAGAAAATGCATATGTAACTTAGTCAAAGAAAATGGTATATAAGGCTCCACAGTATGTAAATATGTGTATTGTTGATGAGATAAAATTATTTAATTATAAACCCATTGATGAAAATCTAATATTTCCTTAACAAACAATAAAAACACAACCAAAATAGTAGTTGAATGTATGTATGTATGTATTTGGGAACAAATACATTTTCCCTCAGAAACACAATGCTAAAAGAAAAGGGGGAAGGGGCAATTTTGAGATATGGCACAACAGCATATTTTTCTCACATGAACGATGAAATAAAAGCTTTATGGCTTAGGAACATATTGGCATTCTTATAATAATATTGCTGTCTTCTCCACTGACATTTACAGACACTCTCTATGGTATATGAATGATTTCCAAGATATTTGATAAACCTGCACCAGTGCCTTGAGAATAGAGAAGTCAACTGCAGCTAGCTGAAAATGATTTGAGGGGTTACCCAGAGGTCAACATGTAAAGCTGCAGCACATGGATGAAGCCCAAAGATCAAGAACCTCATTATTGTCTTTCTCTACAGTGAACAGTGAATAAAATTCACATTCAATGCATATATGTTTTTGGAAGATATTAAACTATGAAATGTAAAGTGATCACTTCAGATGAATTATAAAGGAGGATCTGTGCTTCAAAGTAGCAGTCTACATAAAATGCAACTGTACTTGAGATCAGCATTCATCTCTATCCTGCTGTTTGGAATAATGGCCTAAAATACTAAACACCATTCCTTTCCAATGGACGCATGTTCCTTGTGCATGCAGCAGAGGTTGCCTGACTGACACCTCTCAGAAAAAGCTAACCTCACCTTTATGAGAATATAGATGTTGACGCAGAAGCAGGTGGGCCTCATTATACTGCAATTCGACAGGGTTGATTAAGGCAGGATGCTTTCATAAAAGCCCCCACCTCATTTCCTGTGCACTTTCACTGAAGAAAGGCTGCCTACACATTCTGAATCACACACATTTTCCCACAGAAACCTTAGTGATTAGGCCTTTCAGAGTGAAGCTGCCTCTCATTTTTTACAAGTGGAGGGAAGGAATACAAGCAGTCTTTGTCTTTAAACATCAGGAGAAAAAAAATCTATTACATAACACTATTTGAAAGTGACTTGAAAATGCAAGACAGGCACATCACATTTACAGCCTAAAACAATCAACCCGTTGCAGAACTAACCAGCTTCCAGCTGAACCAATGGTTAATACAATCTCTCAGAATTTCAGACCCACCTTTTCACCTTTCAGAGTGCTAAAGGCATTCGTTAAATTTATTTTTATTTTCAATTTTATTTTGGCTTAACATGTCCTTCCCAATGTGAGCAGACATTCAATAAATAATCACAGGACGTCCTCTATAATAAACACAGTTAATTCCAGCCGGGTCTAAATCAGAAGGCCCACTGCAGATACTAACACAACAGTTCCATTAAAGCAAAATTAAGAGCCACAAAGGCACCGCCTCAGCAGAAATATACAGCACAAGCTGCCACATTAACATAAAGCATGGCCCTCAGAAATGATTAGCCTCTCTAATCTCGAAACACTCAGACGCAGCATTGCACTGTTCCAATGACCTGTCCATTGTGATGCATGGCTGTTTTTTTACCCCCGGCTCGAGATTTATGCCTGCTGGAATAGAAATGCACAGACTCATCCGCAGCTGAAGCCCGAATCCTGTGCTTTCCCAACACTTGGCAAGGTGAAGGTCAACAAACACATTATCCTCCGTTATCAACACCACATTAACGGCTCCGTACCCCAGTTATATTACACCTGAGACAACTTCTGACTGCCTTTGTCCTTTTCTGGCAGGCCCGCCACCTCCCCCCCGACCCCCCCATCAACCCCACCCCAACCGCAACACAAACGCAGTTGGCAAACCTGAAATGAAATTATGTTTATCATACAACAATTACATGCCCCCACCCTCGCCTCAAAATAGATTAAGAAACTTAGCCATTATTAAAGTTTGGAAGCCGTGCATAATCACAGCATTTTATGGCAGCTGAGAAAAATCAATCAGAATGATCTAGCGCGCGGCAGGGCTGAAATAAAGCCCAGCCATGTAGAAAATAGACTCGCTGTCGCCCCACAGATAGCCAATCCAGCTCCATCAACCCACACAATTACCTGAAAAACCGCAACTTTTTCCACAGTGACTGATTCTCCCATGGGCTTGTGATGGACAACACTCCACCATTATTGTTTTTTTCTTTTTCCTTCACTAATTTGACAGATCCTACAGCTAAAGCGGTTGGCATGTACAGTTAAGCTTATCCCCTTAAACAAAGTGGGAGCTGTCCGTGAAATGGTGGGCATGGTTTTGTGCTTTGTATGTTTTGTACCTTGTCAGTGAAATTCAGTTATATCCTTAGTCTCTTAATAGTTTAGCTCTTGCTGGATGTTCTGTTAAAACTGCAACATACATGTTTACTTTTAGCTTTGAATTACAGAATGATGTACTCAGCTGTCAGGTTGAGCTTTATTGGTGATGGCATGACAGAGGCTTGATGGAGAGAAAGATAAATAATTTCCATGAATTATTTTACCCATATATGATAAATATATTGCCAGAGGCATCATTATTCTGAATATAAAATCACAAACACCAGCATTATTAGATCCTGCCTCCACAATGAACCTTGAGCCTGCCCATTGTCCATTCAGAAAAATCAGAGTCACATTTGGCACAACTGGCAGATTTTCAGCATTAAAAATATCACAATACAAAATGTATCTGACACAGCAAATTAAATACACACCCCTGCTGCTTACATAGTCAAATGAGTGTAACGCATAAAAATACAGTCTACAGTTACATTATTCTGACATAGCACTTCTTCAGGATACAAACAAATTCACACTACATTTTAAATTTATCTCACATACTGCAAATCAAATTGTATATTATTTATATTGCATATTATTGTATTAATGTGTTTCGTATCTTTATAAAGGCAGCGGATTGAAATCGCTATTAGATCTGGCCAACTCCAGCATATGTTGAAGGTCAGATCCTCTGTGGTCAGTCAGATTATTGGTTTGCTTACCTTCTCACATTCTACCAGGCAGAGAGATAGGTGACTGTGATATTACACTACTTGGTGAGAATTTGCAGGAAATCATCAGCCTGGTGGATGCTTTCCAAAAATCAAGTTTTTACACATGACTGCATCACACTAAGATAATGCCAAAAGACCCAGAGGCATAAATGGAGATGTATAGAATTAAATCTATGAAGTGAATTATGTGCCCAAAACCGGTTCAAAAGTTTCTAAGCAGCAAACATAGTTAATTTTGTCTGCTGGAATGCAAAATGCCATATGAACTATAACAACTGACACAGCCAAGTTACTGAGCTGCGACAAATGTGTTCCCATATGAACATCTCAAAAACAGCAGAATGGAGGATTAAGAGTCACAGACAAGCCCAGTTAACACAAATGTGCGCACACAACACACACACACACACACACACACACACAGAAACACACACACAAACACACACACACACACATCACAAAAATGCAGCTGTTTTGCAGTGATGACAGCCTGCTGTTTCATGCGATGTTCATGTGCGTCCTTATGGTGGCTGATTGACTGGACTGGGACACAGCATTGGATCTCACGTGCCTTGATGTGATGCTGATGGACTTCACTGAGCATGTGTGTACACAGCCTGTCTGCACCAAAAACATGAAACAAGCTCTTCTTCAACTGTGGAAATATTACTCAAGCAAAACACTCTTGAAGAAGGAAATAATTTCGCACTACAGTTGATAAGAACTTCAACCAATGTAATGTGCGGAATCCGGCAATCTTGCCATTTTTCATTAGGACAAAATTAGCTCTTACAAAACAAGGTCTCCTCAGCAAAAGGGTATTTCAGTGTAGCAATTCTAATGTCATATGTCTGTGCAATGTGTTTTATGCCCATACTTATTAGTAATATGCAAACTGTATGTTTGATCTCTTTATAATGAACATGCAAATCAGTAGTATCTACAATTGATGTGGGTGTGAAAATGATTCATTCTTGAGAATCTAGAGCCTCATTCATGCCAGACACAACTCTTGCTGAATTTTTTTTTTGAAAGACAAAAAAATTGCCTATCTTTGGGTTCCTGTTCTTCTATGAGCATGTCCTGTATTATATTCCTCAAATAAGAACATAAGAACATAAAAACATATGATAACGTGTACAGGCCATTCTGCACAGCTAGGCTCTATATTTACCTCCAAGCCACAGAGTATTCAGTACGGCATCAAAGCCACTGCAAATAAAGGCAAGGCTTTAAACACACAGCTACATAAATAGCATTATAAATGTGATGGTCATAGTGCAAAGTGCAAAAGAACTATTCAATTTTTGACTTTTCTTTTTCCTCCTCATATCAGAATGCCCTCATTATGTGACAGATGTGATGATGATTAATGGGAGTAATTTCATTAGAGATGGCATAGAAACAGACAGCTGTTTGTTCAATGGAGAGCAGGTGGCACAGAGACAAGTGAGCAGTAATACAACGCAATATTCAAAAAAGACAGGTGCTTACATTTTCAACCTCCCATTCTGTTTCTGGTCTTTAGGGGAACACTTTACAGCACATCAGGTCCTTCACACACATACGCACACACACACACACACACACACACACACATGCTTGTACATGAACTCACAAAGTCACATACATACACATTATGCTTTCCAGGTAAACACAACTAGCTTTATAAATTCAGTGTGTAAAAGACAGACTGTTCACAAGGACTTTTCAATATCGAGATGCGCATTTTTTAAGGACATTAAAATTTTAATTAAAAAGGTCGTTTATGAGGGGGAAGGGGAATCATGCAGCCACATTTCAGCTCTGTAACCTCACATCACATCACATTGACCAAATTAATTAAATGACTCAGCTATTCAAATAAAATTATGCAAGACATTTTTCACCTACTTTGTGTATGCAATTCATTGGTGTGATGGACATGAGGAAGCATAATTGCTGTAGCACTTAATCGGCCTTGTGTGAGGTTCTAGATTTATAGATTAGTTTTCTATGGGTTGCCAACAGGGAAAATCATCTGTTTTCAAGCTGTAATTGACCAAGCACCTCGGATTGCTAGACTTTAATGTAACCTTTTACCAGAGAGCGCTGCTCAACAAAATCTATTGATCCGTGTCTGCAGGAAACACTGCACCATTAACTGGCATGCTGCCATCTAATCAAGGCTTTTGTCACAAATAAGTAAAGAATCTGCCATCCAAATGGCATGTCAAAATGTTATAATGGGCCTTAGTAACTGTAATTGAAACAAATGGCATTGATTAGTTTGGAGCGTATTCTCTAAATTTGCAAGTAAATTAACTCAGATCTGAGCAGCAGTGGAGGCATTTGACACCACCCTGTACAGACAAACTGACAGTCAGGCAGAATGCTTTTGCCACTTGTTATTGGGCTGTATAGACAGTTGAAAGTAGGAAGATGTCTCAACTGGCACTTACTCATCCATGCAAAAACTACGATGTAGTCTCCTGGACCACAATGCCTTGCATCAGGTCAGGTCCAACTTCACCTGTGCTCCCCTTTGCTGCCAGTTATTTCCACCAAAGACAGAGCCTGCTCTACTTCAAATGCATGACAGTATCAAGGTATCACACTTCCACAATCCTAAAAGGTAGTCTACCCCCCCCCCACCAATGTTGAAAGATTATGTCAAAGGATTCATAGCCTGCAGCAAAACCACCATGGAGGCAGATCTTGTCAAGCCTTTGGGATGGTCACCAATCCTAGGCCCTAGTTTTTCAAAAAAAAAAAAAAGAGAGAGAAAGAAAAAAAAACCATGTGAAGAAAATGGCTCAAAATTGCAGCATAAGTAATTTTGTCAATTTGGAACTAAATAAATAAAAATAGCAGTGATAAAAAGGGAAATATTTGATCATAGTCCTGTCTTCTTCCTGGGCATCAAAGCCAGAATTATTTCAAAGAACAGCGGGGAGTTAAATCCTTTGCCTGACTAAATCCCTCATCCTTCAATGATTCCTGAAAAAAACATGCAAAATGGACAGTCCCTGCTTTAAATTAAGTTAAAAGAAAAAAGGTTTTCTGAATAAAAAAGCTATGGTTAAATGCCATAGAGAAGTAAATGAAATACATCAAGGCATATTTTGAGGTAATATTTTATCTACAATATGTGTGCATTGGTAAGATATCAAATCTCCATTGGGTCATTCTTGCACATCACAGTACTGCTTTGTCCTATGGTGTCAGTGGGACTTACAGATGTCTTCCTTCCCTTTTAGCTATACGTTCATCAAACTGCTCATAAACCAATTTCTTTAACTGTTATTTTGTATTGCAGTGTCTGTTCTATACTATGTCTTATGTCATTGCTAGAAGGCAGGTTGATATCTTTTGCATCAAATAATTTGCCATAAAATATATACATTTAAGCAGCCAGTATCAGACCACAAAATGAACCTGCTACGGGATAGATTAAATTAAAATGAGATTAATGAATCCAGAGGGAGCTATTTATTTTATACCAAGGGGTGCAAAGAAGAAACACTAGTTCTCAGAGTGAGAAAAAGGCCCTGCTGAATCTTGTTGAGTGAGTCAATCCTTCACTGCCACATAACTCAAATGATGAGTGGATCCTCGCTCAATCTCCGTCGGGACGCTTTATGGATGTCTTTCACAGAGAAGACAAGGTATTCATCCGGCAATTCCCAATGGAGCACTGCAGAATTAATACCACTCTGACATTGGAGAGGAATTATATCCACAAGCTTGCAATATTCGGGAAACATAATGCACGGTTAAATCTCTCAAAGCCTGCCATAAAGCAAAGTAAAATATCCATTTCCCTCTGCAGTTGTGGGGAAAAAAAGAAATCAATTAAGTATACAATATAGGGCCGGTGAATTATTCTGTTTGGGTTGCTTCGTAGCCACTTTACGTGGTGCAGATTCATAAGGCATGGTGTTAAATAGCTAAATATAATTTGCAGTTTGTTCAAACTGTATGTCTGAGAGGGAGATGATTAAAGCAGGTATATCTCTGTCACTCCAGAAATCATGTCTCCAGCAGGAGCGATTGGTTGCGTCTCACTCAAACACAAGACCATCTGGATTTTTTCCCCTTTGCTGAGCGCTGTGGCATATCAATGTGACTGTCTTGGGATGGCTGACTTTGCCTGCAGCGCCAACCTCCTCCACATGAGTGATGTGATATTAGGTGAGGTAACACTGGGGAGCAGTCTACACACGATCCCTCCAGGACAGACTCAAACAAAAGCTCTCTATCCAATCAGAAACAGCGCTGCTAATAAGCCATGCAGTCCTGCAGAACTGTACATTATGGCCAGTAGATAAGAGCAGTGACGCAGGTACTCGCATACATTAAACTCAGCCTGAAAAATGGAACTCTTGCTGGGTCCACATTATCTGATTCTCTTCTGAAAGTAAAGCCTTTCATTATGTCTAAACACAGGGAAAATGGCAGCCACATCACTGCTTGACAAATATGTTTCCTCCAAACACGTTCGCAAGCTCATGTCAAAGGGGCCTCTCTCTTTTCTCACATCAACCAGAATGCATTGCAGATTAGTAGCTATGCAAGGCCAGACACGGACCTTTGATATATAACACCAGCAGGTTCCCTATCGGGATATCTGAATCGATTATGTATGCCGCACTGCTTTCTAGCAAATTGGTGCAATTACACTAAAAAGAAGAGAGCCAGACTGCATTTTAGGATTGCCGAATGCGACAGACTCCTCCTTGCCCTCCTGTGACTCCTTTTATAATCAGATTGGAAGGCATCTGCAGAGGTGCATGGTCTCTTGCCTTTTGATAAGAATTTAATCCGTGCTGAGTTTGCAGAAGACCTTAGTGGCAGTAACAAATGCATGTCTACTCGGCTTTGGGTGGGGTTGCCGATATGCCCTTCCTTCATCCCAATGCAAGGTTAGCTTGATTAAGAAGCAGGAAAAAGAGACAGAAAACTCTGTCTGTTCTTTCATATGTCACAGAAGGAGAGTTTCAGACAGTATCCATTTTCACATCAAAACTTCACCCAATGCCCATTTTCATCTAAGTAAGTTTGCAAGACGGCCTCATTCATTATAAGCGATTCATATTCAATGCACCACCTAATGAAGGGATCATTTGTCTATTAAATTACACTGTGTTTCATTTGTCATTGATCCAGTTAAGGGGGATGGATTCACCTTGCCAGCATCTACCTGGCAGGAGGAAGAAAAACGGCTTCAGTCCAGAACTGCATCCCCTCACAGATTTAACATTTTCCCAATTACTCGCATGCCCGTCAAGTCTCTCTTTCCATAGCAGAGCACAGCACCAAAGAGAAGGACTTCTCCTGTACAGTTATCTCTCAGATGCAGTCTTAGATACCTGCTCCAGCAACCAGACATTGACTGCAGTCTTCTTTGATGTTTTCTGCTGAGAAGAAAGCCCCACTACCAAACGTGCTTATGCATCCATGTTCAGAGGACGGCGCACTGTTTGCTTTTTTTCCAATTCTGAGCTGCACAGCGGAAGAAAATAAGTTAGGCTTATCTCTCCGGCAGATCAGAAGTGGATATCTGATGCTATTATTATTATTAAATTCATAAACACTGAGAGACATAATCGCCTGGAGCCATGAAAACAGGCTTGATGCAGCTTGGAGATTAGCGCTATCCAGCAAACTCAAAAAAAAATGCAGCAGCCCAACAAAGAAGTTGCCTTCAATGAAAGTCATTCATGCAGGAGCTGCCTCTGTTGTCTTACACATGTATAATCCTCAGACAAGGGGAGGAAAATCTCAGACATTTAAAACAGGTCTATATCCTTGAGACTGACAATGACCATCAAATGCTCATACATACACAAATGAAAAAATGCAAAAGTGTATAGTAGTTGTGTACTAACAGTAGTATACTAGACTAAGATGGCTCTTCATAAAATCCATTTTGTAAATGTTTTAGGTTTTGCAGTGTTCAATCTGTCAGTGTGCTGTTTCTTCATGCTTGTTAAAAAAGCTGTAGAATTTTTTTTAGAATACTGTTTATATGTATCCAGTTTGAGAAAAACTATTGATGGATTTATCCACTGGCCAATGCAAACAGCACTTACTGAAATTAGCATTGTTCAAGATGAGAGGACTGTAGATCTGTCGGAATGAATACACTCGGAAACAAAATGACAAGAGAAAACATTACCTGGAATTATTGAGAGGGATTTTGTGACATGGTGAAATACAAACAATGTATAAGATCAGTGCTTATCTATAATTTTAATGATGCAAATTTTGTGCCATGAAACAAAACATTTCAAATAAAAAATCCATTTAAAACAGCCAAATTGCGTACCCCTTCCAGCTGCTGTTTCAGTGTGTAAATGAGCCCAACAGGCAGGTATTGTACCCAGACTGTGCCATTTGTTAATTCTGGTCACCAGCCCTGCAGTGTGGCATACAATTGACCTTAACATTTCTAAGAGAGGGAGGGATTCAGTTGGGAGAGTGTCTGTATTCTATATCTCTCAAATAACTCCAACTGGTCTAAAAAAAGCTCCTCATGTCTTTAACTAAAAACAAATGTAATCCAATAACCACTTCTGCAAATCGATTATATCAGTAAACCAAAGCCAACTAGGCTTTTAATAGTCAAATTTTATCTCTTTTGTTCCTAGTATGAGGCATGGATGAAGAAGCCTGCACTTTATTTTCATATTGTGCCTTCAATGTATTGGTTAAAAACATGTCAAGTCCATGCACTCATATGATTCAATAGTAGGACTGCACAGTTATGATAAAATGTTAAAGGTGATTATTTAATTCAGCACTGTGATTGTGGTTATTAATTGTGAAGCTAAAAACATGATACAGAGATCATAGGTTTCAAAACATTTTGGGACAACTGTGTATAAAAGCAAATATTCATAATAATTGTGCTCAAATCACTTTAACATATCTAACATCTCAATTTTAACAACTTGATTGTGGTCCTACACACATTCATTTGACAGTACAGCAGCGGTCTTAAATGCGCACAGGAATGAGAAACTGGCAAATCAACAACGCTTGATTTGATGCAGCGGCTGTGCTAAATCAAGTGCATTTATCGTAATAAAATAATTTCAGCCTCTCATAATTAGTTCATTTCACAAACCGTGATTGTAATTACAATTACTATATGCTTAATTGTACAGCCCTACTTTATAGGTGCCAGTGCACTGACTGATTTTCTTCACCTGCACTACATCTCTCGAAGAATGATACTTACATGTTTTATAAATTGGGCAAATGCATATTAAATACTGACTTTACATTTATTGGCACAGACTGTTTGCTCTAATAGGCTATAGGATTAAGCTGCACTATAGGATTCATTTGCGCATTACACAGAAGGCTCTAGTGCTGTGCGAATCAGCTAATCTCCAACCTGAACTGGAGCAGCAGTTTTAAAGACCCAGCCTGACATTGCCAAACCTGATATCATAAAGATAAAATACAACAATAAAATAAAAAAATAAAGTACAACAATCCAAACCTGAATAACCCCTGCAAATTTGAAAAACAAAACATTACTACAAAGTCTATAAAAGTGTATTCTGACAGTATTACAGCTATAAGAATATTTACAGTAGCTTATACGATCTCTAAATATAATTTTTAGATGTACAATGAAATACCATGCATGTACCAGTAGGCTACAATATCAACATACTGTTTTTAGAGAGGCATCCACTAAAATATCAACATATTGGCTACTTCAAACTGTAAGTTCAATTAATGGCAAAATACAGATCGATGTAGCTAGTAAGATGAATGCTAGCATTTTACAGTTTTTAGAGTGTCAGAGTAGGCTATTTAACAAGGCAGAAAATTGTGACCTGCTTGATCTCATATTTGCATATAATTTTATTTGACAACTCTCAAATAGGAAATAATAGTACATGTGTTATTTCCTATTTATGGAAAAGTAACTGTAAAAGGTCTTTTATAAAGAGTTTTCGCAAACTAATGAATTGGTTGGAATGACAAAGTATATGCAGAAATAATGCAACCTACTCAGTAACCTATTGGTAGGCTATAATTGGTGAACATTAAAAATGAGTAAAAGTGGATGGTGATGGATTCCTTTCAATCATCAAAGGGAAAAAAATCTGTGCTGACAGAACCTCTTATGTACCACAGACTGTCAGCAAAAATAAGCTGACTAGTCTGAATTATCTGGTTTTTCTCATTTCAGTTACACTGCAGTTTATAAATCTATAAAATAGTAAAAGACTGCTTTAAAATAGGCAGCATATTTATAAAACATAGGCCTGTATTTTTCTACATATATTACAGAAAGTGACACAAGCCCAGTCTAGGTATTTCATTCACCTGTGCCTGCCATGTTTCTTTTTCTTTGCACTTAGCTTTGCTCCTGTCTTGTGTCTTATTTGTGTATTTGCACAATTGTTCCAAAAAATCTCTTCCAAAAAATTCCCAGCCAACAGTGGCGGTTTTACAAGTCAAGCAGCGAGTCTTACACCCATCCTGCTGTTGTGTAGTGCCTGAAAAGGTGTCGGTCACACCTTTGAAAGGACCTTTAAGAAAAGACAGCTTTGCAGAGGCACACATCCATCAGTGAATATCACCGCAAACCTCCCCATCATGATGCTGTGGGAAATACTGAAATAAAATTTTATGGGTTTTATAACTGAAGTGAAGTGCCACAGCTGCTCACGTAATATAATAGAAAAAAGTAGATTTAACCCCCTATAAAAACCCATAAAACCCTACCTAGAGCTTGCCACAGACAGCTTGGAAATAAAGGCCTGCTGAAAATATTTCAGAGGCTGATAGAGCCTTTGAAAGCATATTAATGATGATCTCAAGTACAATTATTTACAACACACCTACAGAGACAAAATTTGAAGACCACAAAAAATCAAACTACAAGTTGAGTCATTTAATTTATTAATAGATTTTGCACTCTTAATAACTGACAATGTTCACTGTGGTTCGTACAATGGGGGACCAGGCATAAAAAAGCTAGAAAGCCCCCTGCTTGGGTCCTGCTCACAAGACGCACTCACAAAACCCCACTGCATCCTTTTTATCTAAAAAGCTGTTCAGTGAAAAAAAAAAAAACATGTTTGCTCTGTATCATGACGTTGTCCCAATGCCTGTGAATGACATTACATTTTACAATAAATAAATCAATCGAAAAATAAATAATTAAAAACATATTTTTTCTGAATTATTATTTTTAGTGTGCATACAAAGCAGCGGTGACAAGGAACTATTTTAAACATATACAGTATATACATACTTATTCTTATACATATTTTTTATGTATATGTTATATAAAAACTCGATAAAAATAAGGCCAGACAACAATATCAGCAATACAAATTAAAAATTGTTTGATTTACACCTGAGGCATGTACATCAGCTGTTTAGCATGGCTATCAAAATCAAGTCTGGACAAGGCTTTAGTGTCGACAGGTTTTTGTGGGCTGCTTTCAAATAGCAGATAGCTTAGGTCTTGGTTAAAAAAGGGAGGACTCTCGGACTCTGGAATCAGTGACTGCTTTTCTCAATGATTACATTCAGACAATGAAGGGCAGTGCCACTTGCCTTGTCCACTTAAGTTCTTAAACGTTATGCCAGTTATGATGTAATGCCAGTAATTATTCAACAATCTACCAGTAGAAAATCTCATAGAAGGAGGAGCATTGTACAGAAGTTCATGGAATCAAGGAGAAGGGACTGTCAATGGATTAAACTGGAGTCAAAATGCTAACCTTTACATTTGCATTAGAGGAAAATGAACCATCCTTCCCAATAATATATCAAATTTAATGCATATGGTTGGAAAATCCAATCCATATTAGATTCAGAAATATCACAACTTCCTCCTGTCTCAGTAAATGCAATGCACAAGAGAGGACACTCAGCTCACCTTACCACATTATACTACAGCAATGAAAATAACCTACCGGCACTCAAGCTAATATTGTTTTTGAATGTCCTTGGTCCCTGACTAAAAACATTGCAAACCCAGAAAGAAAATGTATGCCACTTGTATATTTTTTTACGTATTTCCTCCTCATTTTCCAATGCTTAACTTTTCCCCACTGGCCACCCATGGGGAACCATCACATTATTTCATAATGATACATCTGTTTAACCAAACTCCGCAATACTGTCTCAGGGCGGCAGCAGGCTTGGAATTTATTTTTGCAGATTAAATTCTCACTCGTAAGTCGACTCGCTTAATTAAAATCTCAGAGCAGCTTACTGATGACCATTTATTTCACATTTATTTCTCTCAATGACAGAAAAGAGAGTCAAACTGCATGAGATGAGGAGAAAAAGGGCTATTTAGCAACAATAATAGTATAACAGACTTCTATACAAAGAGTTCAGAACACCTCAAGAGAGTCACAATTTGTTTTTTGTACACTACAAGTCTGTCAGTATTCCTGACTGATCTGTTTATTGTTTCTGTTTTTCTCTGTCAGTTTGGTTTTTTCTGTGTTTTGGTTTGTTACCTGTCCATGTGCTTTTGTTTTCATTTTGTGTTGCTCCGCCCACCTTGTTACCTGCCCTGTAATTACCAATTTGTTCCACCTGCCCTGTTGTGCACCTGTGTCTTGTTAGCTTGTTAGTTCTGTGTATTTTAACCCTGCCTTGTCTCTTGTTTGTTGCGAGTTCGTCTCAGTTACTTCTGTTCCTGTGTGCGCTACGAGCCTTTTGTTCCTGTTCTGCCTGCCTGTTGTTACCCTGTCCGTTTTTTGGTTTTTGATTTATTGCCTAGTGTTTTTGTACCGTTGCCGTGTCTACTGGTTTCTGAATTTCTGCCTGACTTTTTGACTATTCTTGTGGATTGTGTTTTTGTGCTTTTGCTGTGCCTTATCGGACATGACCATTGCCTGTTTTTCGATTACGATTCTGGATTTCGGACTTTGGCTTCTAATAATAAACCTCTTACGAATTACGTCCGCATCTGAGTCCTTCCTGAGCCCTGACAGTACGAACTCGCCAGTCATGGACTCAGCGGACGACAGCCTGTTGCGTACCATGCTGAACCAGCAGGATTTGCATCTCTACCGACAACAGAACCAGCTTGAATCGGTAAAGCGGGTGTTGGAATCTTTTGCGGCCAGCATGACCAGTCTTTCAGCCCAGTTCCAACAACTCCAGCAGGAACGAGAAAAGACGGCTGTCTCCCCTGATCCTTCTGCCCAGGCAACATCCACTTCAGTTGGAGTAGAGCCACGCCTTCCCTCTCCGGAACCCTATGCCGGGGACCCATGCACCTGCCGCTCATTCCTGTCTCAGTGCGCCCTGGTTTTTGAACTGCAGCCCGCCACCTTCCCTTCTGACCGAGCCAAGGTGGCATATGTCATCACACTCCTCACCGGCCGAGCCAGGAGTGGGGCACAGCAGTATGGGAAGCCCAGTCTCCAGTCTGCTCTACCCTGGCAGCCTTCAGGGAGGAGATGAAGAGGGTTTTCGACCGCTCTCACTACGGAAGGGAGGCCGCCCGGGAGATGCTACAGATGCGACAGGGCAATAAGACGGTCTCTGACTATGCTATAGACTTTCGCACACTGGCTGCTACCAGTGGATGGAACCAGGATGCCCAGTTTGACGTCTTCCTCCATGGGCTTTCAGATGATATTAAGGACAAGCTGATAATCCACGACCTGCCGGACAGCTTCGACACCCTTGTAGAGATGGCTATTCGCATCGACCAGCGCCTGTCCATTAATCGCCGGGAGAGACTGGAGAGAAGGCGCCCCAGCTACAGATTCTCAGAGGCCAGAGCTTCCGAGCTGAGGCAGAAGGACCGCACCCGACTGACCCCCGCTGAACGCCAGCGTCGCATCAGATCCGGTGCATGCCTCTACTGTGGGAGACTTGGTCATTACCTCACCACCTGCCCACTAAGAAACCAGCGCTCACGAGTAGCTGGGGGATTACAGGTGGGCGTTACCCCAATTCAGTCTGCTAACTCCCGGCCTGTGCTGTCTGCTTCTCTCCTTATCAACGGTGATTCTCGGGTCGTCTCTGTCCTTGTGGATTCGGGAGCGGAAGGAAACTTCATGGACACCCAGTTTGCCGCTCGTCTCCAGTTACCCAGTACACCTCTCAAGACCCCCCTGGAGGTCCTCGCCATCACTGGCGCCTCTCTGGTCCGCATCACCCATGTCACTCCCCGCTGAGCCTGTTGCTGTCTGGAAATCATCGAGAAGAGGTAGTATTTTTTCTTATTGACTCTCCTCAAGCTTGTGTGGTTTTGGGACACCCCTGGCTTGCTAAGCACAATCCCTGGGTGGACTGGGCTACTAATCGCATTTTGGAATGGAGTCCCTATTGTATGTCACACTGTCTTCGAGATGCCCAGGTACCCATGTCGCCAACCAGACCCGCTGCAGAGGAGACCACTGACCTGTCTGCAGTTCCGCCTGAGTATCTGGACCTGAGAGAGGTATTCAGTAAGACCCGCGCCACTTCCCTGCCACCTCACCGACCTTATGACTGTGCCATCAATCTCCTGCCAGGTACGTCGCCTCCCAGGGGCCGCCTGTTCTCTCTCTCACGTCCGGAAACTGAGGCGATGAATAAGTATATCCAGGAATCGCTGGCTGCGGGAATCATCAGGCCCTCCACGTCTCCTGCCGGTGCTGGCTTCTTCTTCGTGGCCAAGAAGGACGGCGGGTTGCGTCCCTGCATCGACTATCGGGACTCAATGCAATCACAGTAAAGAATCGCTACCCTCTGCCACTAATGTGTTCTGCTTTTGAGTCCCTGCAGGGTGCAGCCATTTTTACCAAATTGATCTCCGCAACGCTTACCATCTGGTCCGAATACAGGAAGGAGATGAGTGGAAGACGGCGTTTAACACCCCAACAGGCCATTATGAATATTTGGTTATGCCGTTTGGACTTACTAATGCCCCAGGGGTCTTCCAGGCTCTAGTCAATGATGTGTTGCGGGATATGATCGGCCAGTTTGTCTATGTTTACCTGGACGATATCTTGATTTTCTCCCGTTCCAGTACCGAGCACGCCCAACACGTACGACGTGTGCTCCAGAGACTCCTTGAGAATCAGCTGTTTGTCAAGGCGGAGAAATGTGAGTTCCATTGCAAGTCTGTCTCTTTTTTGGGGTTCGTTGTTTCCGCAGAGGGCGTCCTGATGGATCAACGGAAGGTACGGGCAGTGGTGGAGTGGCCGAAACCTGACTCTAGACGAGAGTTACAGCGGTTCCTGGGGTTCGCGAACTTTTACAGACGCTTCATTCGGAACTATGGTTCTGTAGCCGCTCCTCTCACCGCGCTAACATCAGCCACCCGAAGATTCGTCTGGACATCCGATGCGGAGCAAGCCTTCCGGGATCTCAAGGTGCGTTTCTCCTCTGCTCCTGTCCTGATCCAGCCGGATCCGTCGCGGCAGTTTGTGGTGGAGGTCGATGCCTCCGATGTGGGAGTGGGGGCTGTCCTCTCTCAAGTCTCTGCAGTCGATGGCAAGTTGCACCCTTGCGCTTTCTTCTCTCACTGCCTTACCCCTACAGAGCGGAATTACGACATCGGAGACAGGGAGCTGTTGGCAGTTAAGTTAGCGCTCGAGGAATGGAGGCACTGGTTGGAGGGTGCAGAGGTTCCGTTCCTGGTATGGACTGACCACAAAACCTGGAGTACTTGCGGGCGGCTAAACGCCTCAACCCTCGTCAAGCCCGCTGGTCCTTGTTTTTCGCCCGTTTTAATTTTGTCCTCTCTTTTCGTCCTGGCTCTAAGAACGGGAAACCTGATGCCTTGTCCAGGCAGTTTGCAGCCGCGGAGGAGCCCACTGAGGGGGATTCTATCCTGCCATCCCGCTGCTGGCTGGCGGCGGCACTGTGGGACATTGAAGCAGTGGTGCGCGCTGCCCATCGGGTAGGTCCTGCACCCAGTGCCTGTCCTGATAACTTGCTCTTTGTTCCACAGTCTGTTCGCTCGCAGGTCTTGCAGTGGGGGCACTCCTCCCGGTTAGCGTGCCACCCGGGAGCCCGTCGCACAAAGGCTTTCATTAGCCAGAGATTCTGGTGGCCTTCCATGGATGAGGATGTCCGGGACTTTGTGGCTGCCTGCTCTGTCTGCGCCCGGAACAAACCCTCCACTGCTCCTCCTGCTGGTTTGCTGCGCCCTCTGCCGATTCCCAGGAGGCCCTGGTCACACATCGCACTGGATTTTGTGACAGGATTACCCCAGTCTGACGGTAACACAACCATCCTCACTATTGTCGACAGGTTTTCCAAGGCTGTTCACCTCCTGGCCTTACCCAAGCTACCCTCGGCGAAGGAGACTGCTGAACTTCTTATCCAGCATGTTTTTAAATTACACGGATTACCTGTTGATGTGGTGTCAGATCGAGGACCTCAGTTTACGTCCCATTTCTGGGGGGCTTTTTGTAAATTGCTTGGTGCTTCTGTTAGCCTCTCTTCAGGTTTTCACCCTCAATCCAATGGACAGACGGAGAGGGCCAATCAGCAGATGGAGACCGTCCTGCGGTGTCTCACCTCGCAGGAGCCGGGGTCCTGGAGCCGCCAGCTGCCTTGGGTAGAGTACTCCATCAACTCCCTGCCTTCCTCCTCCACCGGACTGTCCCCATTCCAGTGCTGCTTGGGGTATCAACCTCCGTTGTTCCCGCTCAGGAGGAGGAGGTGGGGTACCTCGGCAGTGGCGTTTGTCCGACGCTGTCGCCGCACCTGGAGGCGCACCAGATCAGCGTTGATACGCGCTTCACGCAGGATCAAGAGGGCGGCGGATGGTCGTCGTCCCAAGGCTCCTCGCTACCTGCAGGGGCAAAGAGTATGGCTCTCCACCAAGGATATTCCTCTGAGGGTCGAGTCTCGTAAGTTGGCTCCTCGCTTCATCGGTCCCTTCCCTATCACTAAAGTCATCAGCCCCGCTGCTGTCCGGCTCCAACTTCCCCACTCCCTCCGTCGCATTCACCCTACCTTCCATGTGTCCCGAGTCAAGCCTGTCCGTCGCAGCCCACTGTGCCCCGTGTCCAAGGCTCCTCCACCCCCCCGCCTCATCGACGGTACAGAAGCTTATACTGTTCGCCGTCTGCTGGGGGTTCGTCGTCGGGGCCGTGGCTTCCAGTACCTGGTGGACTGGGAGGGCTACGGACCGGAGGAACGCTGCTGGGTCCCGGCTCGGGACATTTTGGACCCTTCCCTCATCTCAGACTTTAACAAACGACATCCTGGGATGACAGTTAGAACGCCTGGTGGCGTCCCTAGAGGGGGGGGTACTGTCAGTATTCCTGACTGATCTGTTTATTGTTTCTGTTTTTCTCTGTCAGTTTGGTTTTTTCTGTGTTTTGGTTTGTTACCTGTCCATGTGCTTTTGTTTTCATTTTGTGTTGCTCCGCCCACCTTGTTACCTGCCCTGTAATTACCAATTTGTTCCACCTGCCCTGTTGTGCACCTGTGTCTTGTTAGCTTGTTAGTTCTGTGTATTTTAACCCTGCCTTGTCTCTTGTTTGTTGCGAGTTCGTCTCAGTTACTTCTGTTCCTGTGTGCGCTACGAGCCTTTTGTTCCTGTTCTGCCTGCCTGTTGTTACCCTGTCCGTTTTTTGGTTTTTGATTTATTGCCTAGTGTTTTTGTACCGTTGCCGTGTCTACTGGTTTCTGAATTTCTGCCTGACTTTTTGACTATTCTTGTGGATTGTGTTTTTGTGCTTTTGCTGTGCCTTATCGGACATGACCATTGCCTGTTTTTCGATTACGATTCTGGATTTCGGACTTTGGCTTCTAATAATAAACCTCTTACGAATTACGTCCGCATCTGAGTCCTTCCTGAGCCCTGACAAAGTCTGTCTCTTCTGCATATATGACAGCGGTTACCCCCTGTGAAATGCCATGCACAATGAGTGACTTGGTCTGTGTTGCTTCAGCCAACATGCAGAACTGCAGGAGCAGACTAAGAGAGAATTGGGTCAACACCTTCAAAACACTAGTACCATAATGGCACAATGACATGGTCACAAATCAAATGGGTCACCTGGACATTTATTACAAGAGAAACCAACACTAAGGACAGCTGATGAAGAGCAAGCAGCTTCACAGCTTATTTCCAATTTATGAAATATTGAGAAACTTGAAGTATGGTGGCAGGCGGTGTTTTACAGCCATTTTTTTCTGAGGCAGTAAACTTGCTATTCTCTGGTGAACACTTTGGATGGTGCACAATGTTCTTTCCTAAGAGCCACAAAACTACAGTGACCAGATGACATTTGTAATGCAATTTCCCTTTAATGCATGAAGCCTTACATAAATTACTAATGCAAAGCACTTTCAAGTTTACCACCTACATAAATGTGATATTGTTTATTCTGTATTCTTGTACTCTTGTACTCTTTGTTATGAAACACTAATATTTATCCACCAATTCTTCTACAGAAATATTTGATCTTTCTCTGCAGTATTTAATTGAAAAGAAAACATCGTTTTGGAACAGCACAGGGCACAGTTGGTATTTTGGTAGCTGATGCCAATGTGTGCGTATGTGCGTTTATGCCGCACAGGTCCCATGGCAAACTCATTTTAGTCAGTTTGTACATAGGGTGTGCATATGACAAAGGTCATGACTGGAGATGCATTCCATCCCAAGTGTTTTCTACGAAATAAACATGACACTGCATAACAGTATAATTTCCTACATCCCTTCTCTAACATCCCATCTCTATCTTTGCCATTTTCCTGTCATATTTTTTATGATACACATGCGCATTCACTACTCATATTATCATCAACTGGGATTCTTTCCTTCAAGACTACTTCATGACCTGCACAAAGTCATACAAGTGGTCTAGAATGTGTATATGAATTCTAATGGAGAATAATTTCTATTTTCTATTACTAAGTTGAGTAGACCTTTACATTCATTGCTGTAATATCACTGTATATCATTCCTTACTCACAGAAACACATACAGAGCCAGACAATTTTGAAAATTGTTACTGTACAATATATGACATCAATATAGTTTATAAAGCAATACACCATACATGAATTGCCCAGTACAAGTCTATCTGAAAATTATGAACTGAAATGCAATTAGTTGCATTCCAAATGATATTACACAGAGTGCAGAGTGATGCTGCAAAGCTGGCAGTATTACAGCATATTATTGTCTTCCTTGGGTTCCTTGATTTTTTAAGGCAACCTGTAAGGAAAAATCCTTTCAGAGTCAATCCCATTTAAATGTATTGCCATGAACACGTAATGAAAAATAAAAAAGACACAGAATATATCAGTGTGCCAATATGAAAGCTTGTCACTATAAGCAAAGCTGAAAGTGCAAACTGAATTTGCCAGACAAGATTCAGATGTCTAATTTGTTGCTCACTGCAAAACAAGACAGGAGGCAAAGTGTGAGAGGAATAATAAAAGAATTAGAATATCTAGACTCAGAAAATGGCTGATAGCTGAGAAAAACGTGACTCAGGCTATGCTGTCTCCCTCTGTCCTAACTGCATTTCAAAAGGAGTGATTGCATTGTATTATTACAATGTCTCTCTAGGCTTTCACATATCGGATCAGGATTGACACAGCATTTCTCTGCTCTCAAATCATAATGACGTGAAAGAATAACAAATAAAGGTAAAGATTTATTAAAATAGAATCTGCGTCCATTTTAGTGCTGTAATGCTAGGTCTTCCTGCCAAGTTCTTAATAGGGAATGTTATTACAATATGAGAATTTAAGTGTAAGTGTACAAGACATACAGTAACAGAGGAAACATACTTAGCTCATTTTAAGTCATCCTATAATTAATAGATGCAATGTGTCATGGCGCTGCAGTAAAATTTTCAAAAGACAGTCACACACAGACACAGGGAGTGCGACAGCAAGGAAAACAAGGGAGGGCAAAGTTGTCGGTTACATAAATGTGCTACATAGTGAGTGTCACTTTGCATCTTACACGTTCACTTGGGTTTCAAAAAATGTGAGCAGTAGGGTGATGACAATGAAGCTAATCCCGTGACTCCTTTGTTTGGCTTCCAGACTCTTCCCACTTGAGTTTCTCAGAGTCATTCTCATTGATCTGACAGTGCTGCCACGAACCATAAAAATATCACTGGCAAAGCAGCTACCCTTACATTATACAATGCGCATTAACCATTTCAATAACCCAAAGGCCTGAAATACCACATATGTATATTCCGCTTCAAAACATATGCCCATGTCTGACACAAGGAGTTTACAGAGGAAAAACAACAGAAAGAAAATGCAGACTTGCTATGATCTGGGACTGAGACTCTGAGCATGGTAAGCTGTTGAGATAATGATGCATTCTACAGGAGTAGCAGCCAAGCTCTGTGTGAAATTACTGGGATATTTAGCTCAGTGCTCTCCACACCGTCGCTGTGGCATCATACAGGAGAAAAGCTTTGGCCTGGATCCACTGAAGGCTATTTTTTCCAGTGTTTCAAACCCACTACTGCCTCTCATTACACCTGCAGGAAAAACAGACAGCCTGCTTCACACCAAACAGGGCTGTGTGATGAATAATTCAGCAGGCAGAGAGGAGGCACGCAGGTGGAACAGGTTGAAGAGGGGCTGCGTACTCGTCTGTGCACAGCCTCCAATATCACTTAGGATTTTTTATTTTAAAAAATAACAGAGAGCTATGCGGAAAACAGTGCATAGATGCGTTCATGGGAGAATTACGCGTTGAGGTGTCTGCTTGTGGGACTAAAAAAGAAAAAAAATGATGAGAGACTAATGTTCTGGCCATCACACAGTTGCACTGAGCCATGGAGGGCTCTGCACTGGCTGTGCCAGGATCCCTCTGCACACACAGCTCACGCCTGTGCTCTGCATGTGTGATATTCACGCAGGTTCAGGCTCAATATGCCAAGGTTAGGAAGCAATTCTTTGTGGGGTAACAGATTTGGCAGGAGAAGTACTGTCAATTAACATATGTTGAATTCATTCATGTTACATTCAAAATGTTCAAGGTACAAAGGAAAAATATGACCAACCATTGCTGGAGCGAGCAACAGGCAATCAAAGTTCTTTCCAATTATACACACCTTCTGGGCCTTGTGCTCAAAAAAGGAAATCTCACCTACAACATCTCTAGATAACACTGTTTTATTTGTGTGATACATACTGCACCTGTTTCACACTTCAAGTAAATACATAACATCTATCCTTGGCTGCAGAACCAATTGGTCGTCTTCAGCAGAATCAAAGACACAACCCATGTTTGTGTCTACACAAAGATAATCATATCACTTGATAAAAAAAAACAAGAAAGAGAAAAATGAAGAGCACGTTCCTCGACACTTTCTCAACAAGTCTTCTGAGAGGCCATTGAACTTTTCTTCTCTGGAATGCTGGCCAAGGTGAGGAATACACGCTTGGTTGACCTTTAATGTTGGGCATATTAAAACAACAACAGCAGGTGTGTAGCAATTCACATTCAGTTTACTCTGCTTCCTATCTCCCTGTCTGTTGATAATGTCCAGTACTTACTCAATGCCCTCTGGGTTACAGGTCTCTCTCGTTCTAATTCTCTGCTCTCAAATTATTAGTAAACAAGATCTTATCAGAATGTGAAGATAAAATTCATTCCATCCAGATTTCTACATCTTCTAACACTGTAATTGAGACATAGTGTCCCAGGTGTGAGGTAGTACAAATTTCATCTCATGAAAACTACGGCTGAACTTGAGACTCAGGAAGTCACTGTGTCCGCACTTTCCGACTCTCCAAACCATCCCCCTGCTGTACTTGTCTCTGAAAATAATGTATGAGTTGGCAGTCGCCGACAATGAGTGGCTTGATCTGGGTTTTTTCCCTCAAGTCCATCAGCTATGTTAAGTTTTGTTCTTTAAGAGTCCATCTCACCTTTCAAATCACATTTCATTTATCTGGAGCAGGCATAAAAGAGCCCATCTGTCTGAACACTCCTTTGGAAATTCTGCTTTACAGCTGAAGGGAGAAGTCTATTATCCAGGGGGGGGAAAAAAAGAAGCTGAGGGAAGCTGAGCTTCAAAGGGCTCACCTTACATTGAAGCAGGAACAAAGTGCATTGCACTGCAGTACTGCTATATGCAGCGAGTAAAACCTGAAGAAAAAATTATAAAAGGAAAAAAAAAAACACTTAAAATTCCAATTTGGACAAAGCATAAAGGAAAGTAAAGGGGACAACAGGAGAGCTCTTGCAAAGTGAAGATAAACCTTATTTGGATATAAGGATGAATATCCTCTCTTAATTATTTTACAGACAGCGATTACTGGTCCTGGCTAGGACACAGGTGTTGATTCATGCTGGAATATGCACTGCATCCAACTTGTCTCACCAACTTTCAGAGAAAAAACTTGCTCATTGCACATGTTTGTGTGTGTTTGCTTTGTATGTGTGTGTGTTAGTGTCTGTGTGCGTGCGTAAAATGAAATTGTCATTCTTCAAACCTGCTATTTCCCAACTTGCTTTTGAAGCCATGTCATGCTTTGCACAACATTAGCAAACATGACAGCCAACTAACAACAGCAAATAACTTACAAGGTTAACAGAAAGTGGGACTTTGACTCCTTCTTCTTATTTGTAAATTATTCATCCCACATAAACTTGAAGGGGATCTAGTTCTTTCATCTCGAATTCCCCCACAGCCCCCAGTAAAAATGTAAAAAATGTTTTTTTTTTGTTCTTAAAGTGACATTTTACTTTGGTAATACCTGAAGCTCTAAAGTTACATCTGGTGAATGTTCATGAATGAGAATATTTTTGTTTTCTCTCTGTTTAAATGAACCAAATGTCATGTTGTCATGCCTCATCTTAACTTCCAATTCACTTCCATTCATCTCACCAAACAACGTGGAAAATTTTTGCACAAAAATGACCCTTGTTGACAGAGAAGTTTGTATGTATTTTTCCTGACCAATGTCATAGTTAAAACTTTTTTTTTGCTTATTTCCAATTATCAATGAGGGGAAATGTGTATGTAGCTCAGCCACCCCAATGTTTTCATGCCTCCATAACATTAGTGGACCAATTACACTGCAAGTAGGCATTTCACCTAGAGAAATTACAGGTCCGATCTTCTTATACCTATAATATGTATATTAATTCAAGCAACTTTATTTTACTTTATATAGGAAATGTGTAAAATAAAAAACTACAGTGTTATAACATGGACATACTATGTTTCATAATGAATATGTATATATATATATATATATATATATATATATATATATATATATATATATATATATATATATATATATATATAAAGCATATCTATTGCTCAGAGTTACTTAAACATTTATGTTCTATTTAAATGTTTGAACATACTGCACATTTCTACAAGAATGTACATTTGATCAAATGGACATTCTGGGTCAACCTTTCAGTACTTACAGAATGAATGCATGAAACAATTCCCAGTGGGGAATCACGACTGGATTCTAGTGAAAACGCACGCACGCTGCTATGCATACAAAAAAGTTTGATTTATGAAAGAAAATACTTGAAAGCGGTAATTTAAAAAAAAAAAAAAAAATACAACTCACATCTGCATGTACACACATACACATACACATGCAACAAAGAGTTCCTTGGTGATTTATACTCACAAATAAACTGGCTCAATACCTGCTATCTCAAATACAGGTCAGATAGACTGATACCACTGGCTCCATCTCCAACTAGTCTTCTCCTGTATTGACATACAGCAAAGAGTGGACTTGCGCATCTCATTCTTCTGAAGGTAAGGTGAGCACCTTTATAATTAGTCACACCAGCTGGCCTTTTACTAGCGTAGCGCAGTGGAGCTCTGCTAATTATGGTGGACTCATTATCCAGCCCTGGCACTAAACTGAATGACCATTAAACCGAGCTCAGTAAATCACTCTGCTCCCAGTGCTTCCTGGGAATGAAAAGCGACCAGAGCAAAGCAGTGAGATATATATCACTGCCACCAAACTTGCAAGACCCTCTGTACTCCACACACAGAAACTCTCTCTGTATTATGGACTTGACTACATGCTCAGAAGGAACAATTTTTTGTTTGTGATTAAGTTGCAGCCTCAAGAATGCTGTTAAAAACAAAATACTGCTAATGTGGTATAATAATAATAATAATAATAATAATAATAATAATAATAATGTCAAGGAAGTTAAAACAAAACGTAAGTCAAATGCCAGAATTCTTAATTGGCTTGGAAAGACCTAAAGCAAACTAATCCTGCACTGCCCAGAATAGCCCCATATAATTAGGAGCAGTGAGGAGATGCTACATTAAACACAGAAGTGAATCTATTTGCATTGGGAGTCTACATTCTATTTAGAGGGCATTAAAAAGAAATATGGAAGGTACACTGAAGCATACAGAGAAACAGCAAGACTACAAGTCAAAACTTTAAAATCAGTGGGGGAGAAGTGTTCTTTTAAATGTTTATTACTTACAGCAAGGAAAAAAAATATATGCTGAGAAAAATAGCCCACTTAAGCAATGGGATCAATAACTTACTTCAAACTCATAAACTCATAAAGTACATATCAAGGAAAACTGTAATTTCAGAGATTGCCTTTCGATTTTTCATGTACTTATTATATTCTGCTTGTTTCTATAGACACAACAATTTGAAAATCCCTTAGTAGGCATTTTCAGTCAGTGTGCCACATGCATCTAGACTAAATTACAGCGTTTGCAATGTATTAAACAAATAGATTTTTTTGCAAGTACATCATGTGTAAAGTTTACTTGAAGCAGTGCAAAATGTACAAAAAGTAAATGTGCTTATAAATGAATTAATACCACTTGATATACAGCAGAGAAAGCCAGTTATGGAAAAGCTGAAAAACTGTTATGCTACAAAAAAGTCATTTACAACACGGTCATGTAATGTGCAATGAATTTAACAATAAACACACTAGTTTGGTGTCGGGAACTATATCAATAAAGTTAATTGGCTTTAAAGTGACTAAGGGCAGCCCGAGTGTTCATTATGGATTGGAATTGTGGTGCTCCATCAAATGGTACCTCCGGGAAGGGGGGAAATTATCAATATATAAGGGACAGAAAAGCCTGCTGTCAGCACTGAAGATCCCTTTTTGCTCTCAACTGAGATGGAGAAGCCATGAAGCTGCAACATGAAGACCAAAACTGAATCTGGTGTCATGGAGATGTGAAATAATAGTTTCTCTTTAAATTACTTACATGTAAGAGTCTTTTTCTAAAGAAAAGCTAATATATTGATGCATTCAGATCCATTGTTGCTGTAAAGCCATGTGACTTCTTGCTGAGTAAACATGAGGATTTAAATGGAAAATGTAGGGATGTCTCTGCTTCATCTTTAATGTGATTTATTGCAGTGTCACCTCCCCCACCCCACCCCCTTCACCACCAGCATCTTCTACTTCCCATGAAATGCAGGCAGAATTATTTAACAAGAGAAAAAAACACAAAAATGCACGGCTTTGTGCTGCTTTTGGTCCCATGTTGTCTGAGCACATGCAATAATAACGCCTCTCAGCCCAATCTATCTTAATTATATCAGTGTCCTACTTTAGCGGCTGCAGTTCTGAATGGCAGAAGTAAACTCTGCCTGCGACTCCAGCAGTGCTGTAGCAGTGGGACGCTGGAAGCTCACCGCTATCAGCTGAGAGGAGGAAAAATATGCCACGCGGACTCCCCCAGTCTGTCTGTGACAGCCCAGATTGATGGTCTCATTTTCCCTGTAATTAATATCTTCCGAACGTCCTGCTCATCTTTCCAGCAACAATTTCTACCATGCCATAATGCAAAGTGGCAAAGAGCTGTGCCAAGTAAGAGGCCAGGGTAAAAATCGCAGTGACATAATCAAGTCTGTGACAGTATAAGGCTGCAGAAAGCACACAAAGGCACCGTCACAGTTATAAAATGGCAGCAGCCAGCTGAATGCCAAAAAGACAGGAAAAAAATCAAACAAACCAAATATGTAAAAAGGAAACAGGACTACTGTCTACTCCGACACATAACGCAATGAATTAGCTGTGGTAAAGCATGGAACAGAGGAAAAACTAAATATGATCCTACAGCTCAGCTTACTATCATGTGAAGTTTTACTAACCCCCAGGATCAGAATATGTTCACCTGTGAAAGCATTTGACAGGTAAATGACAATGACTTAAACAGTAGATAGTGTTAACTGGAGGATATCATTAGTCCCCTGGCACTATTTTATTTAAAAAACAATTCTAACTGGGGGAGTAGCATAAGTTTTTGTCGACAACTAAGGCCAATTTTCAGTATGAGCTCAGGGAATGAAGCCAGATTCTAAAAGGGGTAAATGACATATTGCCTGATCAAAAGAAGACTTGAAAGTCACAACTTCAATCAGAAAATAGATTGAGCAGGTAAGCCACAATGGGGCCTTTTCAAGAGCAGCTTCCCTAAAGAACCATAAGAACTCACTGTGATCCTATCCCAAATCCCTACGCACCTCTAACATATTATCCCAAATGGCAGGAGAAGTAGCTACTAGATATGCATTAAGTTGTATGGCTCCAGCGTGTGTCGATACTCATGCAGTAATACAGTGAGCATTCAGGCAAACAGGATGCTGTGCCTCATGACAACATAGTGTAGACATTATGTTTGGATTTGAGCTTGATGTTCTTGGTTATCGTATTTGGTTTGTACCGTATTGCAGAAGTAGCACTAGTGGGGCATTCAAGAAAACAACTACAGTACTTATCCCATAACTTTAAACCTTTAAAATTTTATTTTATTTTTTTTTTGTATTTCATGCAACATATTTTACTAATTCAGTGACCATCTAGCTTGTGCTGATGGGGATTATTTATGTGCTGTTGTTACAGCTTCTCAAGGAATACTACACTTGGTTCTCATCTGAATTTTCTCTGTGAAGTGTAATTCAAGCAAATCGTGAAGTTTTTCCAATATTTGTGATTAAAGAACATTTGGTATGGAAACATGTTAGAAGCAGGTGAAATACTTAATTGCAAAACCACAAAATGCACAAACTTTTGATCCCTGCACAACTAAAAATATTATACAGAAAAAATCATAAGCAGCCAAGAGCGGGTTGGCTCATTATGCTGTCTTTTAAGACAAATGAGTTGTTATTCTCTTCCTGTAATAGTTCATCACTTCTCTGACTCTCAATATGATTTCAGTAGAAAACACTAGAGTATGAAGGGGGTGAGACCACACTGCATTACAAATTGGACCATTGTGTAACTAGAGCACAACCTAACTGCAGAGTGAACTGTATATATTCAAGCATGTTAACATTTCAGGGCCAAGTCTTTAAAATAAGAGACAGTTTACCTGTTAAAATGTTTACATGCTCGAATTGAAATTTAAAAGGGAGTGTTATTACAACTCACGCCCAAGCATCCAACATATTACAAGAACAGACATTAATGCAATGTAGTTTATTAAAATTATAATTAAAAGCATGCTGCAAAAGGAATTTGCTTTGTGTATTCAACAAAAATGTGCATACAATTACATGTAACACACCAGTAAATACTGGCACTATAAATCTGTTGCATAATATATTTTGCATGCATGCATTACAATATAATTTTTGAGATCATATCAATAGACAATCCTCACTTCCTTACAAATTACAGCTATGAATCTCAGTGTGGATTAATGTGCAGTTAGGGTCTCCTGGAACAGTCTGTACTAGGTCAGGAATCCCATTTCAGACGTAGCACACAGACACAGAGGATATTGCATGTTCGGCAAGAGGGAAACGTCTACTAGCCCTTTGTGGGTCACATGACTAGAAACAGCATCTTCACAATTAGACACCTGGGGGAGATTGTGTAGCAGCTGCTGTTATATAGCATGCAAGGAAGTGTGGAGCAGCCTTGAGAAGAGTAGAGTACACTTGTGGCATCAAACCAAATTTCTTCTAGAAACATGTAACTGCTGGCTATAGAGCCATCTAATTACCTTCGGATTAATTAGTCAAATTAGTTAATTACTCATAAGCATTAATGTCCATAGACTCCTCATAATGTAGTGCAGTAAAATGTTTCCTGTATTTTGAGAGCTCTGTCAGAGTTCAACAACTAACTTATCAAGTAATTCAGCTAATTTTGAAACAGAAGAAGGAGATAAGAATCGGCTGTCGTCCAATGAATTGACATACCTGACCAATAGTGGAAATTCAATAACCATGGACACATTTTTCCTTTGCCAGTGGACTGTTATATTGACCGATGAGTCTGAAATTCTTTAATGTCAGGTAACCCCACTGCATTGCATCTTATAGATTGATACATCCCTTACTGCAAGGGATGTATCTATCACAGATTAGAATTTCATAATTTAATTACTTCATTACTGCATGGCAATGTGTAATGTTTTACATACCCACTGTAGCCTAAAGGTGCAAACTCCACTGGAGGCACAATCTATTATTGCCCAATAAGAAAGTGTAAAATTATATGAATGCAATTTGGAAAATATTACCCCATACTGACTTTTCTAAATGCTTTCACAACTCATTAGAATTAATTTCATGCAGCTTCATACAATCAAAATAGCTTCATTCCCATTTTCAAAAATTAACTTTTTTGATTCCCCATCACACTGCTAAATCACAATGCTGTTGATTGATAAATCTGAATAATAAAGGAAACATAATGTACCTGAACAGTGATATGAGCATGACATACATTTCTGATTCAGTGGTGTCGCACACACAATGGGTAATTAAAATTATATGAAAAAATGACAGACACAATGATTAGTCATGTTTATGTATTGGTTGGGTCAAAAAATCTTTCCTGGAAAGAATTGTTGGTGGATGGCTTCATTTTAAAACCCTAGCCTGTTAAACAAAAACATTTTCAGCATCTAAAGGTTGCCTTGCTTTTATAAACAAATAGATTTTATTGCCAATATATGTCCTTGAAGTGATCAATTCAATAAGGCTCTTTCAAAAAAATAGCCTATTGTAATGTCCCGATGATATGGAATTTCATTACTTCACTACATAGAAAGAGAAATATATTGCAAATACTAATGACCATGATCTACCTGATATACATTTAGATGTTCTAAGATAAACACATTGTGTACTGTAGATTTAGACACCTATACATTACACTTTTAAAGACATCAGGTAGTTGTTGCCTGGATTGTAGGTGTGGCATTGTTTTGTATGGTGCATACATTGTTTCATTAACATACTCCCAAATTTTAAGATGATGATGCTACCATGAACACAGTTAAACAGGTTCAAATGTAGTTTCATGAACAAAAGGATGAGGTAAAACCCCATTTACAGCCTCCATAATCACCAGATGTAAACATCACTGAACCTTGGAGGTTTTGGAACATAAAGTGGGAAGCAGATTTCCACCCCCTTCATCTACCAAAGGACTGAAGGTCCCATTCCCACTGTTCAAGCAATTGCTGTAAATCAACATTCCAAGAATGTTCTGAAGACAAAGAGTGGTCTAAATCATTACTAATAAACAAATATTGATATATTGTTTGTTGCTATCATTTTTTACACCTGCTGTGTGTTTGTGTGTGCTTTATGAATGGATTGTATTGTGTTTGAACACCAAATGAGGAAATTAAATCTTAAGGATGGTTTTTCATATTACATCACATCCAGTCAGGAGGCTAATGGCCTTTCTTCTGCTAGAATGGCTGATAAATCTACTGTTTAAGTACTGAAAGCTGATTCTGGAGATAGACCCTGAACTGTAGATGGATTTGAAATATCCTTCAAATTAAGTACCGCAGACAAGAATGGCTTGCTTCTTTCTTGTTTCTGCAGTGCAGTAGCCCCAATACTTATTATCTTTTCATTTAGGCCTGAAGAGCCCTTAGTGAAAAACTCATTCAGTTTTCTCTCCACCTCTTGGCCTAATCTCACTCATGGCAGAAGATTCTTGAAAAATGGAAGTCTTGTTCATCACTCCATGACATTACTGGAAATGCAACCAAAGCAGCAGTAACCAAAGTATTGTGGACCTTTGATTTCCTGGTGTAAACGTAACATCGTTCTTCCCCTCTAAATATGGTGGGGGGTTTACTGAAATATACTGAAGTGTGTATACAAAGTCACATTTGTGAAAACACACTCACTCACTCACTCACTCACTCACTCACTCACACTCACTCACTCACTCACTCACTCACTCACTCACTCACTCACTCACTCACTCACTCACACACACACACACTCACTCACTTACACAAACACACAAATTCTTTCTGCATTTAGTCATATATAACCCCTGTCATACAAGCATGGCCGCTTGGTCGATCAAAAGAAATGGGAGACATTAAACCAGTCGGATCGATCTTGTCATATTTTTCCAGAAAAGACTTTTATCGTCTCCAGGCCTGCACAATGCTTTGCTTCTTATCCCATGAAAACGAAATAGTAAAACGCTCCCAATTGAATTAGGAAGTGCAGGGTAGGAGGACTCATTCACACTAATCATGAATATGACGCACAGTAATATTTCAAATACATATTCAAATCCATTTCCCTTTGTTGGCCATTTCTCGATGGGCCTGTCAGAATGGGTCGTTTCCTCTGTCCCACTTCCTTTTCTGTGCCAGGGCCATCAAAGGTGTGTGACACTTGAACGATGAATAGGCACTCAAATAAGAAATCCATCTCCCCCGCACTCTGACACCATCATCTACCAAAATCCAGAGCACTTTCACTCCAACTTGCCCAAGCAACAAAACTTTCAGCAACAAAGCCGAAGCTCAGAATTCTGCTTCCATAGCCAAATTTTACTGGGAATAGCTTTTTATGAAAACTCACATTTATTTTCATGTGAAGTTTTACCATCCTTTTATTTTGTTATCCTTGTTTTACTTTCTTAAGTCAGCATTTTAATTTTATTTCCTCTGGATCAAGATCTTACTGTAATGACACCCATCATTTACAGAGACATTTACAACCGTGTGTCAGACTGCATCCTTAAGAGAGTGATGGAAATCAGATTGAAAAAAATATGCATCACTAATATACTGAAGTGAGAATGGACATTTCACATTTTACATAAGACATGCCCATCCCCTACTACCTCATGCTGCCGCATTGTACGTGTATTGTCTTGATAATAGGATTTTCCATGGAGCTGCAACAAAACTAACAAGCAGAAGGGACTCTTTTTCTCATAAGGCAATCTGCTTCAAAATTATCTGCTGTCCCCAGCTCCAGCTGACAGTTCTGTGCAACAAAGTGGCAGTTCTTCTATTGAAATTAGGCCCTTTCTGTTTCTAAGTTTGGCTTATTCCTAGACTGGAAGGAATGGCCGCATGAACCTACCCAAACTGTTCTGAATACTGAGCTAAAACCCACTTGGTCAAGGGTATGTGATTCGGATGTAAACAGAGGACTTTATTCTTTTATTATCAACATTATTCAAATGAATCATCACATCTTTATTTATTTTCAAATGAGACTGCATGCATCATGTCAACACCATAATTTACTTTCATGGCCATATCTTATTATATATGATCCAGGTATGTATGTGTGGATGATTTCCTATTAAACAATTCCAGGGGCCCATCAGAAAGCAGAAATGAAAAAGGTAGGTTCTCTGGGATTTCCTTGCTCATATCTGACACTTTATTAAGGCAAAGCTACATCTCTTATTTATCATCCATTTCACTGAGCTTTAATGTATTCTTTAAATGGGTTCACCCCTTGTCACCTCCTGCGTTGTCCAGACTCAAAAACATGTGGAACTCAATTTTGCTTTGGAGGGAAAAAAGGTTTAAAAAAAAACCCTGTATGGATTTTTTGTGTATATCTCTATCAGACTGGATAAAAATACCCCTAAAACATCAATAAAATTGCAACTTTTTTCACCTGGGAGATAATGTGAGATGCAGTAAAAGAACAATCGGTAGCAGTCTCACCATGTGCTCCACCTCTCTTTCACTCCAGTGATTAATTGTGGAGTTACCAGTACATTAGATACTAGATGGTTGACAATATGTCTTTTCTTTTGTTAGAAGCCCTTAGCCTCCTTAATTGATGGTGCTGTACAAGCAAGGCTTTCCCATTCCTAATCAAGTGAAGAATATGCAAACTTGATTAAATCTCTGAGCAAGCTGCTCGCTACCTCTTCTCTCCTCAGCAGTTCTCAACCAAAGATAGAATGAGGATGTTCTTTAATTACTAGGATCTTTTTCATGTAAGGCTCTGAGAGAAGAAAAAAAACAAAAGAACTTCCCTTCAGGTTATTATGTGTATCTATCTATTTACTTATCCAGTTAAAACGTAAAAATGTATAACAGAATGAAACACCCTGGGGCATCATCGAAAATAGTAGGGAGAAACATTTCAGGTTAAACTCAGTAATTAACATTACTGGGGAAAAAGCAAAACGCTGCTGTGCAGTTCATTTTAAGTTAAATCATTTAACACTGCTGTGGATTTCACTTCATTCTAGTGTACATTATGTCATGTAAGTTCATTTTTGAGGATAAAAGTTTTTCTGGGGCTTTAAAATATCATGGTACACTGTACCCCAGAGGCTTATAGTGTAGTTCTATGAGAAATACAATGCTGTTTAAATTTATGTACCAAATACAAAAAAAAAAAAAAACACTTTCATAGTTCATTGACTTCTACCACTCATATTTATATTTGACAATATCCAGTTCCATGAAAGGTATTTTCCCCTTTTTGGATTCTTTAATTTTCACAGTGCAGTTTGTCAGATCTTTTGTAGGTTGTAATTGTAAACAAGTACAAAGTTACCAAAAATTTGAGAATTACCAAGGCAGCCGTTTGAAAACTTTGGTAAACAATCAGTTGTGATTTGGTCCAGCCCTGTTAGATATAAATGTGACTCTGGCACGTAGAGCCACTGTTGTTAGCACATAGGTTCTAGGGACACAAAGTTGTTGATGCCTACCAGAAAGCATTACGTATTGAATCGTAAAGTACTGGGGCTACACTGTGCCACAGTTATAACCAGTGTCCTAATGAGGAAAGTTTGAAATCATAGCAGATCTTCTTAGGCATTGCAGTCCTGCAAAAGTCTCTCCAAGGGCAAGGTGCACAATCATTAAAGTCATCACAAAGAATCCTAGCGCAACATCAATGAATCCGCAGTTCCATCTTCCCTCAGCCTAGGTCAGTGCTCATGACTACATCATCAGTTAGACACTGGACAAAATGTGATGACTGAACTTTTTGGAAGTATTTTGGAAACATGGATTTGGCACTGTATTAGATCATTCAGAAAGATTTAAGGCTGTCAATGGAAGCTGAGGCTCAACTGGGACATGAGGTAAGAGAAAGATCTACATAAAAATGGTACAAGAGAAAGAAATGTAATGTAAAAGTTAAACCCCACTGAAATATTGTGGTATAACCTTAAATGAGCACGACCTGCTTACACAAATATCGCTAAGTTAAATCTGTTCTGCATGGAGGAGTGGGCCAAATGTTGTCCTTAGCACTGTAAGAGACTGATCAATAACTACAGAAAAAGTCTGCCTGCTGCTGAAGGGAGCATAACCAGTTATTGAATCTATGGGGGTGATTACTTTTTTTTTTCACATAGGAGCACTGGGCACTGCATAACTACATTTGGACACTCACATTCAAAAAAGCATGAAAATAATAGTACAACATTTAGTGCTTTGATTTCATATTCCAAGTTTATGGCCATCATATTTTTTTTACCTTCAGTAATTGCTGCTGTGCTTATTCAAAACAATGTGACTTCAATTACCATGTAGCAAGTACAAACTAGCATATAACATTTACAGGGCTATAACAGTTACATTCCAAACTGCAATTAAATGAACTTTGGCATGACACAAAAATCATATAAAACTGGGTTTTCACCCAAATGGTCTGTGTAATACCGTCCTTTTGGTCATTGTGCAATGAGTTTGGACCATCAAAATAGAGCCCTTAGTCATTGGCTCCATACCTCATCAGCTCTCACTAATGCTGCCCCAAGAGAAGGTTTCCATACTTGCCATGGACTAAAGGCAGAGAACAGTTGAAGCTGGTTGAGGAGGGAATTAGAGTCAAGAGAACACATTTCTCCACCAGAAGAGTAAATTACACTCACTGGATCAATGTCAATACCTGTCTTTATATGATCGGAAGTGGAGACGTCAGCTGACAGTGAAGGCACACACCCCCTCAGAACCCTGTGAGAATTTCCTGCTTTAGCTTACTTTGCTCCACTGCCTCACTGTGTTTTTCAACCTGCAGTTTTCTGGTTGGCAACCAGTTCCCCAACAGCTATATTATACTTCTGTCTACATTTCCACACTGAAACTGAACCTATTCATTGTCTATAGAAATCCACTTTTCAAACTGTTTTGTTTACTTCTTTTTAGAATACATCTCATTCATTCTGAAGTATTCATAACGTATGAAAGTAAATTATATTTATAAAGAATTTTCTTGAAGAATGCAATAAAAAAAAACCAAAATGTCATATTGTAGCACAAAACTGGAAATGCTGATTCTGGTTTATTAAAATTCTTCAACACTAGTGAGGTCCACAATTCTGTGTGCACCCAGGTAGCATAATGGAAAAGCTGTATTAAAAACTTTTTTAGTTGTTGTAGTCAGTTGTTGTAGTACATTTTCATCTTTTTGAATTGAACTGTTCAGGTGCTGTGATCACACATGGTGACAGGCAAGTAAACATCCCACCACAGCTTCTAGTGCTTGAATGTTTCTCCCATAATATTCCTGTATTAATGTGATGTGAGATCATTTAACAGTCAATGGAGCTGCTAATAACTAATTTATTAGCACTACTCTAATCAGTCCAGTCGCCTACAGCAATTCGCTTAGAGAAGCCTACTCCCTTTCAGCTGTAAGGACTCAGTACGAGAGAGCAATCTGCACTGCTCCCTGGCTGATAACGTAATGTGGACATATTTTATTCTGATGGACTGAGTAGAGACAATGCAATTTTGGTCAATTGATAAGATCTTGAGCACTTGATGATGTCAGAGAGGGCGCTGGAAGAAGCAGAGCAGAGCGCCAAGCAATCCGAGTTTTATGCCCATCCCCCAGCAAGATCACTTCACCGCTCCGCAGCTATCGCCAATGCCGAGCCCAAGGTCACTCGAGTATGTCAAAGAAAGGAATGGATCCCATCTAATACAGCACAGAGATCTGAGCAGCACCCTTAGAGTGCTGCAGTACAGTCACTCCTGCCAGGATCACACCTCCAAACTCATGCTCAGTGAAAATCCCACTCTCTCATCCACCACTTCTGAACTTCATGGCTCAAGGCACATGCCATTCTTTCCTAAAGGGTATACCTTAAATTGCAGAAAAAAGTGCAATGTGCATGACTTTCAACAAAACCTGTCAACAATCCGTGTTTTTCCAATAGAGAAAATTGACAGTCTACTGAGGAATCGTCCCGAAGCAATGCTGTGAAGTTCGATAAATAGGCAAGAAAACAGAGAGATGCATTACAGTAAGAGCCATTTCACAGTACAACAGAGCAAAAAAGAGCATTCAAATAAAATAAATGGCTGGCCTAACACTGTACCTAATTGGAAAAGAGGGTTAGAGAGCATTTCATGATTTAAGATGTCATTGTTCTGGGTCTGTGTATTGATTAAAGAGAGGTTATTTTAATACAGTTAAGAGTATAAATAATTATGAAATCTAACACACAATTATAAATGACAACACATACTGATTAATACTGGGTGGGGGGGGGAGAGGGGGATGATCAGGGTTCATCATGCCCTGTTGGTGAACAACAAAATATGACCTTTTTTGGGGGGGGGGGTGTAACTGGGAACAAATTTAATTCAAAAGACTAAATAATTAGCCTTGTCAACAAGCCCAAAGCCTGGCCAGTTTTCTCAATGGTGCATCAAGTTAAGAAGTCCTTGAAATAAATAGGGTATTGCGACTGTAATGAAACTGAATGGAGGAGATAAAACTCTTGCTCTGAGCACAGGGCTGTGACAAGCATGAAGTGATCATTTTAAAAAAGGTCAAAAACAAATCATGTGAATTCTGAATTAAAAACATATCCTACAGCAGGACAATCTTGAGAACCTTAATATTATGAACAAAACAGGTCAATCGGAGGTACAAAACCCAATAAATCCCACTATTTTTTTCTGTATGCCCACTCTTCAACAGACATGATGAAAATACAGAGTATGTGATGCTTTCCCTATTCTCAGCAGATAAGAGAGGAGAGAGTTAAAGAAGACCAACCTCGTGCTGTTTTCAGCAGGCTGGGATGATAAACATAAGCTACAGTTTAAACCTCCCATCTTCTGGATTACAGTGGGCACAAAAGAAGGATTTATGCCATTATAAAAGCAGTGCAGAAATCTGCCAGGCAATCTCCGCTTCAATGTTCACTCCAAAGACACACTCAAGTGGTTACAGATATTTGGGTTACAGTTTGTCATTCAGATCACGCGCCACAAAAGTCAAAGAGCGCATTGAGTATTAAAAAACACAAATTCATTTTTCATTAAGTGATCAGTTAGAATATTAGTGCAAATATGGACCTGTATTAGATGGATACGGATGAGGAATCTAGGAATAATGAGAGCATGTTTCATAAATCTAGATGAGACCATAGCATTCTACTCCCTTATTGTTAATATACACTGTCAGCTAGATTTTGTTCTCCACATATTGCCAAAACATGAAAGCTTCTCAGTATAAATCGCATGTTACTATGATCAGAATATACTTTATTATATTATAAGGAATTGACAGAACCACATTAACATTAGTGTGTTAATATTCATATTCATGACAGCACACTTACTTAATAATTCTCAAATAATGATTAAAGAATAGCTTTTCATTTGGAGAAGATGGTAAGGCATCCCATCTGTTTGGGAACTTTCCAACAGGACTGCATAACCATTAGCTCCTGTTTCTCTTTACAACACTATACTACCACCTAGTGTTTAAACATTATACTAAGAGTTTAAGTCTTAGCATAAATACTTCTTCAGCATTATAAAGGAACCAATATGAAATGGACAAGAGTTAATTACATTCTTATTTTAATGAATGAAAAACACATAAAACATCAGCAACATCAAAACTGCAAACACACATTATAATAATTATTCACATACTGTTAGTTGGGACCATCCTTAATAATTGGTGAAATATTTCCTTTGCAGATATTTTTGGGAGTTGCGACAAAATCTGTAATTCGGTACTTATTTTATCCATCCTTATAGCCTCTTTTCTTCAGACAAAGTTCTCTGTGCCACCACTTTTTTCCTCTCTGCAGTCCAATAAGTACACTGTGAAGCAACTGCTTCAGAGAAAATAGACATCAACATAGACTGACTGCAGGTGCCCAATCTCTCAGACACACTTGTGAAATGAAACAGGTGTAACCCTTGCTGCCTGAAACCATCACTAACTAAGAGATGCTATAGACTCTATAGCCAGTTATGCACTACCCAGTGGGGCTGCAGGCTATACCCAGCACTGGAATCCTCATGATTCAATACCAGGCCACAGGTCATTCTGTACTGAATTGTCATTTTACTATGGTGTCCTGATTTATAAAAAGAGCAGCAATGAAATTCACCTCAGAATGAGATAACTGATTGATAGCCTAAATGTAACACAGACATAACTGAGGTACAATGCCCTTTCAATGTCCAGATATTTCCTGCAATGAGGAGATTTAGCTCAGAATTTCCATATCTCAGGATGCTGCTGCATTTAACCACAGGACAAACTGGAGGTCAGGCCATAAAATAGATTTGTCAGCGGCCTGCGACTTCATGATTGATGAGATGAAATCCGTCCTGTACATCACCCTCCATCTTAATGGCTGAGAAGGTGGAGCTTTCTACCGGTCGTCTCAATCGCAGTAATTTCACATTTCCGACCGCCAGGAAGACAGATATTTATGGGGACTGACAAACCTGACACTTGCATTACTCTCGCCGCATTATTTAATTAAGTTCCACAGTATCTCTGCAAACGAGGTTTTGATTCACTGTACCTGTGCACAAAATACGACGTGTCAAGTCTCTTTGTCACAGGGGATAAAAGAGAGAAGGCTGTCTGTCAGTCTTAAATCTTTGGAAGGTCAACTCAGTGGCAGTTCAGGGAGTCGCACAGTGACTGGCAACAGCTCAAAATGGCCCCACTCCTCAGAAGGTGTCCTCAAACACACAAACTCAGAGGAGATAATATTTACTTTGCTTGACATGGACTTATTACAGATCTACATACGGGCAAACATAACATCTAGCAGACCGTGGCCTCAATGCACCATAGGTCACCACACGGGCCCTTGTGATAACGACACTCCGCAAAGCAATCATCCTCCGCGAATAAAGCAGCCATAAATAATGTAACTGTGCTGACCAATCTTTCTGAGGATTTCTGTGTGTATAGTATATAGTGTGTGTGTATAGTGTCACAGTATATCAAACATCTTGCTACCTGCACAGCTTGACCCATTTCATGCAATGGTATTACACCGTGACCCAAAATGTGCCAAGTCTCAACTGTCACAGCCCTACACAGAAGAGAAAATGTTTATTCGTTAGTAGCATGTGCACGTTCAAGCACCCCATGTCTCCTTTATACTAATCTGGTTTGCGGGAGCAGGGGCGAAATGGGATTGTGTCCAACATGCAAATATGATTTTCAAAGGAGATGCTGCGTGTGGCTCACAGTGATATAAATCAATTCTTATCAAAATCCCATTGATAAACATGAATACAAAATTAAGTGATGCCTGAGCCAATCTAACTGTGTAATTCTTGTTCTTTTATCCATAAATGAGTTTTAAAAGAAAAAAAAACTAAAATGTAACTGCATAAGATTGCCATGGTGATGGAGTATATGATTTAAGTAACAGGTGAAGATGGAATGTTCCTGATTGCTATCCTTTTTAAGGGTTATTCACCCTCTTCACAATCACCCCAGGCCTGCCGGCACTTCAGTTAATGATTTCTTAAAAGAATACTGTAGAGAAAAACAAGAAGATCTACCATTAACAATGACCGGATTATGCATACACAAATCCCCTTCAAAATGCTCCTTTTAAGTGTTGATGAAATAAACATTGAGGATGCATTCTAGTTAACGTCAAATACCAACAGGAACCAATTATTTTGAACACTGCGGACAAAATTTAAGTCAAAATCACACACATAAACACATACAAACACACACACAGCTAAATATTCATGACCAATCACTTAGAGGATACATTCATAGCAAAATATCAAATGATAAATTGTATTACTTATTTATATTTTATAACTTGAAATTAGCATATTGCATAAAAGCCAGATGACTCTTGTTTTGTTGTCAGATATGCGCTCTAAGTGGAAAGAAAATTCAATCACTATTATACAGCAGTGTGGCCTGATGGACTCAGGGTAATTTCAGGACTATGTAAGCTTTCAGATTAAACACTTAAAGGGCTCTTTACTTTAAACCTCTTCAAGCCTTGCAGCCAGCAGTTTGGCTACCAGCTTTTTGACCAAATAGGTTTTATCTCCGACATGAGGCAATTCAAAACCCCACACAAACAGGTACAAAAGAAATAGACAGCGCTTACCTTCAGGCATGTTCATTGTGGGTTTCCAAAGGTTATGAATGTATCTATGTATACAGCAGATTGCAGTATGAATGCAAGCTTCTCAGTGCAGGACATACAAAATCTGCCCTCCTTGGTCCTTTGTCCAGTTTGTTCACTTCAATGGTTTGTGATTTTCCATCTACCTCTAAAACTTTAGGTAGATGCTTTTTTTCATCTTGACATAAATGCTAAGCACCAGGAGCCAGAAGCAAGATGAAAGGGAGCACTTTAACCCTGCTCCCACAGTGGCAGTATGTGCAGCTCCGTACTTTCCCACTGATGGCATATTAGCAAAGTGTACACTACTGATGTGGACGGGCAGAGGGATAGGGTGCCTGACCACTGTTAGAGAAGGGGCAGGGTACTCACGGTCGTTGCACTGTAAGCCGGAGTAAGAAGTCATAGAGCAGTCACAGGTGTAGTTCTCCCACTGCTGGATGCAGATGCCCATGTTGGCACAGGAGTCCTCCTGGCAGGTGGTGCTAGGACCTATGGTGGCAAAGCAGAGGGATGAAGTAGCAGGAAAGGGGAGGGGGGAGCGACGAGCTCTGTTAGGCGCCATGCAAGAGTGCACATCAGTGGGGCATGCAATCAGGTTAGTAGGTATTCAGACATTACTCTCAAAGGTTAAAATACAAACTTAAAGACACAGCATTCCCTCCGAGTAGGTTTTAGTAATACTTAATGCACAGACAAAAAAGGTACTTTGACAATTTCAACATGGTTCATAATGAAAGACCTCTACAATTCATACAAGAGATAAACAAGTGAATATCTTCCCACTCCCCAGTGTTTAATGACGGACGTGAAAGATATAACAACACTTCGCAAAGATATTACATGGGCACAACATGATAGGAGGAAAAGAGAACATTTTATAGCAAGATCTGCACATAGTTCAATATGTACATTTGTTATAAATGTTTGCTGTGGTGTTCACACCAAGTGTGTGTATTTAATGCTCACCACCAATACACACACATCCCATGTTTTTGCACACTTCTCTAAGAGGGAATGCAGCAAATACAATACGAATCCACTTCAGTGGGAATAGGAAAATACATTCCTACAGGAATTCCAGATTACCATGTGGAAAAGAAAAGATAATTGCAAGTAAACCGCCTTTAAGTGCAACTCTCTTATGCAAGTAAAACAAAATTAGATGGCTAAAAGTGCATTTATTGTGTAATGCATAGTGCAATTAAGTCTTGGGTTTATGCAGCGCATAAAATGGCTCACTTCATGAATATTTCCATTTATTTTCTGAGAACGACAAATGGGCTTGGTCTATTGTCCTAAATTGAAAAAGAAAAGGAAATGGGATCGCACAATATTAAACAACATAATTTTAACACAATTCATCTATAATTATCAACCATTGTATATCTCATCTCTACACATCATCTTAACAACAGTGACTCATGTTAGACTATGAGTGTAAGTGCAAATTTTCTTATTGCATAAGAACATCGTCCCTTCAACGATTATAATAGAACTAAAACTGCACACAAGGTGAGTTTTGTCTGGTGAAACCAAATATTGAATCAATCCAATCTTACTTTGTTAAGAGCATCAATGAAAGCATAAACATCTGTAAATGTGGGTCAAATCAAGCTTGTTCATCATTGGAGTAATGCTCACGCAGTGATCATGCATGATATCAGTCTGGAGCCTTGTGACTCCCCATCACTTGCCATCATAGAGCATTCCAGACTACCATATCACTGGTGGACATGTACTGCCAAAGCAAGTGAACCAGCTTGACTCAGCTTCAGGTAATGATTTCAACAGTTGCCAATAGCTTTTGTGTTAATTAATGATTATAAAAAAAACATTTCTATATGAAAATTACAAATAATTACAAATAAATAATTACTGATCAAATATTCTCTTTTTTTCACTGTGGTTAAGTGGCAAAAAATTGTCCTTCGGAGAAACAATGCACATTCCTAAGTCAAGTTAAGAGAGAAGGTACAGACACGCATAGACAGTACACACATAAACTAATGTATTTTGCTTAGGGGTGTGTCGACTTGTTGGACAATAAGGGTGTCTTAATGTCTTTAGACACCTCTAGTCAGACAAATGAGGTAAGTTAATGAAAAACCTATTTAAGCCAGCCAGCCATTTGCAATTCCATTTTAATTAAATAGTACTACTTCAGATCAATACATGAACACTGGATCATTGGAGTGCATGTCTCTGATCCTCCCCCTCTTCTCTGTACTTCGCTTGTGTCTAACTTGTGCCTCCACAAAGGGTAGGCAGCAGGAAATTAGGCTACCAAAGGTCAATGGAGGAGCTCCTGGTCAAATTGTATTTGTCAAACAAATCATTTTTAAGGTTACAGTCATGTAATTCCTGAAACTTATAGTGCATCAGCCCACGCTATGATGTATTGAGTGGAATCAATTTCAGTTTGCTAGCAAACCTGGCTTCATTTTCAACTGGAAACAAGGTGAAAAATAATCTCATAAAAAAAGGATAGCATTAAAACCACAAGTATGGCTAGGTCAGCACACCCCCACATCTGATTACCAGGAAAATAAAAAAATTCAAGTCTATAATCAACTCCAAATAAAGATATTTTGCCATAACAAGCAAATTTAAAAGATTATCAGAAGTGTAATCCCATTATTGATCATCACCAGAGTAATGATCAGTTATTCAAAGGATGAGATTTAGTTCTGGGTTTGGGAAATGGACTAACTACAAATGGAACATAATACAAATACTCACCAGCACTGAGCAGTCTGCTTTTAAAGCTCACCACCAAATCAGGAGCTTGCATGTTGACTGCATGCTGAATAAATGAACTGTCAGACTCAGGATTTCAAATTGAATTATATGGCTCTCCTTTTAATTAGTGTACTAATTGTATTCTCGATCAGCGTCCCCCTTTCCCCTTCTAAGAGCAGCTCAGGAGCAACCCGCAGTGAGATAGTTCACTAATGGAGTTTTCAGCTCCAGCCAGGAGAGCCAAGAAAACTCCCTCAGCTCACCATCATTAGCATAAAACAAGAGAAAGACAAGATACAGAAAAACAAGATTTAGAGACATAATTACCCAGAGAGGCTAATGTTTCATTTATGCCAGCTCTCAGACATTATCATTATTTTTCATATCTTCCTGCTATACGCAACCTTTTCTGGTGACAAATGTGAAATAATCCCAGACTTTTAAAGAAGTGAACCATTTTATACCCGAGCATTTTCAAAACAACACCTCACATTACACAGAGCAACTTTCAGCAACGTTCAGAATGGAATTTAACCTTCTACCTTGTAGGTCAGCTTTGGTGAAACCAACTTTGTTAGCAAAAAAACAGAAAAGCGAAAAACAATAAAAAAAGGTTAGTAGGTGGTCAATGATGTTAGTTAATAAAGCGACTGCTTTACTAACAGAAATGCTCTGGTAGACACGCTCTTTATAATGTTACCTAGAGTAGAGTTCTTTTTTGACAGGATTTCAGAGCTAGTCTACAGAACACAAACAAGATGAAGAATGTGATGCATTAAATGAAAGCAATGTGGACACAATTTTAGGAGTCATTTAATGAAGGTCAATGTTTAATTTTCTCTTTAAAGATGACAACATTCTAAGACCTGTGCCTTACTGTCTTATATTTACAAACTTTATAGTCTTGTTTTCACAAATTCAACATACAAATTGGGCACTCCATGAATACACTGAAAGTTCTATAATCAGAAATTGTTACAGAACTCTGAGAAAATTAAAACCACCATCAAAATGTGAATATCAAATTTAAAAAAAGAGCCCAGTATGTGGAACCATTTGTCATATCCAGTATACTTTTACAATTATAATGCTCCACAATAGCTGGTCATATCAAGAAAAATATGGGATGGTAAATTTAGTTTGAAATTTGTCATTTTACATTTTTCAAAACAATGCATTTTTGCACATGAAACAATGATAATATTTGACAATGTATAGTGACTACACAAAAAATACTCATTTTTCATCTTCCATCAAATGTCCTACTTGCAGTTGTTTTCTATTTGTCTAAGGTTTGTCTAGTGACTTCGTACTAAAGCACTGCACATGTAATCAGCATCTGACAGCTCTCTCTCCTGCACTCTTTCATTAAACATGTAGAAATGCTGTGTCCTGACCAGTAACATATGAACCCTCTCAAAGAGGACAAGGCTACTGTTCCATACATCCTTTTTTAGACTGTTCATTCCTCTTAATTGTTTTCTGTGGACCAAATACAGAGAGCTGACACTGCAACCTATTGCTTTCCACCTCACTCAGTATGCTGCTGCCATCTAGTGCCCGTTTAGTCACTATACACCTATTGCCTCTGGGACATTTTTTTGCTTGTGGACAAACAGATGTAGGTGGCTAATTGACAAGTTCACCTTCCACAATTTCAAGCTCCTTGCTCATGAAGGATGCACTGTTGGTGTCACACCAAAATTACATCATTTTTTAATCTCTCATAATTACAGTACTGTAAATAATTCTTTCAGAGAGACAAAAAGATCATGAAAACAACCTTTAAATTCCACAATATGAATGATTTCTTGTCAAACTTGTGAGCTTTACTTGATTTTTCATGAAGTGATTGGATGGCATCTCCCATTATTTTTTTGCCCTGTGCAAACAAACACTGTCCTTATGACAACGATTGTACAGTAGACCAAACAAATCCAATTAACAAGGCATGTTTGTTTTATTCTGAACAGGAGTATTTCCATCAATGGTAAAAACTGTGTTTGTAAGCTCTCAGTTCACCTACAACATCAAATGAAAATGTTTGGAAAAACTAGATGCAAGGAAGACATAATGTGTATTTTATTTTTGTTGGATGACGAACAGAATGAACAATAGTCAAAACAGATACATATCAAATATTGAGTCACTTTCTGACAAAATAATTACAAAAAATAACACAATGAAGACAAACAGATGGTACAGTAAGCATGCTTAACATGACTTGAAAATGTCAAACATAACACAAAAGAAATATGTGATGAAAACAATGTACAGTAAACCAAAGTAAATAAAAAGCATATGACCATGGCTAAGAATGACTGCATCATGTAAACAATAGCCAAATGTATTTAAGCTTGTCATGATTGAATAGATTCATTGTGTTTTTTAAGAAAAGCCAGTTATGGTGCAAAGATCAGATCTCCATCTTTATAAAATGTTAGAACGCTATAAAAAAACTGTATAATTTCTTCTTTGCACAATCGAAATACATGTAATATTAACAATGAATTAAAAATACACTAAAACCTTTGGCATTTCAGCTAAAAACCAGTGTTCACAGAATCTAGCACAGTAAAATCAACAGGGGTTCACAGTATTCATTAAATATGCACAACCCCAATTTAAAACATTTTTCATGGCTTGACAAAAAGGATGATGAAATATGATGACACAGTTCTGAATGAAAAAAATGAGATTAATTGATTCTTAACTATATGCTATTCATACTTAACTGACAACCACACAATTTCAGATAATTCAAATGCTCAGTTAAGATAAAAATCATCAATCACAAGGTTAAAAAGAACAGTTTCTAAAAACATTTTTTTCTTATGTCTTGGTCTAAATCCACTCTTTGATATTATTTAAATGTATATTCAAAGATAACTGATTGAAATGTATATGTCAAACGTGATGATTTCATCTACATCTTTGAATCTTCCCAACATTTATTATGAATCGAATTGAGTTTATTACAATATTTCTTAAAGCAAGAGTATTTAAACACAACAAAAATAATCATTTAAACAAATTTGTACTGGGTGAGGGCATGAAGCTAATTAAGTGAAACAATCTTTTTCAAAAGAATTGTACAGAAATGCATTAATGATGATTTTCAAAGTATAACACTGATGACTTTTTAATCATTTCAGCGAAACACAATAATGTTGTGGATTAAAATTCAATTGAACTTGGTGAACCTCCTGTAATACTGCATGAGAGCAGACATTGTCTTTGCTAATCGCTAAAAGAAGTGAGCCACGACAGTAACGACTGCTGCTGTGACCTGAGCGTCCCACAGCTCTGAGATGACCCGCAGAATGACCGATAATGCAATCGTCACGTGACCAATGTGGCCAGTAAAAAGGCGCGGCCTGGTTTAGCAGACAGTGAGGCATGTGACGAGCAGAGTTAGTAAGATGGACTGGTGGCTGTATGAGTGGGTGGCGGAGCTACTGTTGGAGTTGATGAGGAAGAAGGGGCTCCTTGAGCTAGAGTTGTAACGGGGTGTACCTTCACATCCGCGCTCGATCTGCCCGCTGCGGAACAGCGCATCGTTGATCAGGTCCGGCAGCCGCCCGTTCAGGTCCACGGATGCCAGGCAGCCCTGGAAGCCATCACGGGATGCCACCAGCTTGGGCAGGCTGCTGTACATTCCTGGTCCCAGGCCAGCGATGAAGAGGTCACCTGCAAGTTGAAAAATGAGCAAAACAATTGGATTGCAACTTGCTGACTACTACGTTTATGTGTCTTTGTTTAAACATCCAAGAACAGTACAGGAAGCATTTAGATTATGTTTACTGTTCACTGATGATAGACTCATTTATTGCCCACTTTTTAAAGAGCATTTCACTGCTCCACATTGCCTTTTGAAAGGGTGCTCATAAGCTTTGATGCTTGACAGACTAACAAATACCACCATAGTAATAAATCAAATGGAGGTTAGAAATGTTGAAAACATGACAGCCTGGTTGACTCTGAAAACAGTTTCATTCAGTTTAAGTACCAAAACATACATGGAGGTTTTTCAGTGACAAGAGTTTGATTCAGATAATGACCATAAATTTCATCATTAAGGTGAGAATGAGATCATAAAATTCCATACGTCACCTGTGTCGGTATGCTGGTTTGTAGTGAGTGTGTGTATGTGTGTGTGTGTGTGTGTCTGTGTCACAATGACATTAATTATCCAAGCACATGTAGAAAAAAATTAGAGGAAAGACAGAGGCACTTCATCAAAGTCTTGGCTCACCTTTGAGGTCCAGGTTTTTGGCACCATTGACAACTTCACTCACAGCCTTGGCATCCACTTTCAGTGTGTGTATATTGCTGTTGTCCCTGGTGATGACCACATTATGCCATTGGTTGTCATTGAGAGCCCTGTCGCTATTTCCCTTGATGAGGACAGGCCCATTGCCCAGGTCAAACACATAGTGGATGTACCTGCAGGACAGGAAGATGAGAGCGATCATCAGACTATTAGAGCCAATCAGTGCACTCTGCTTCCCAGGGAAAATGACCTCAACAGGACACTCTCCCAGCCAGGTGCTCGTGTTTGAAACAGTGACCCCAGCTTATTTCTCACCATTATCAGGCAGAATGCATCACTTACCTTAAGCTCCTCTGCAGCTTGCATGAAATGAGCAAAAGCAAACCAGCACGGAAACATGCCACGGTGAGCACATACTCTCTGTAACTGGCAGGAGCCATTTTGGGGAGAAGTAGCTCAGATCCAAATGCAAATCCTAATACAAACTGAGATTCATTTTCAAAATAATCACAACTCAATCAAACACTAAGAGAGACTGTCAGTCTGCCAAATAAAATAATCCACAGCAACATTACATGTAAACATATGCAGTAAAACCTCAGTAATCCAATACAATATAGATTTCTCCTTGCTTTTAAATAGGCTTCTCTCGTTTGAAGCTACCCAAAACATAGCTACATAGAAACATGTATTCCTTTAAATTTTAAGATATTGTTTAATAGAAAAACAGGTATTAATAAGGATTAAGAAACATGTTTTATTGTAGCCTGCAGGAGTGCGGAGGTTGCATTGTTACATAAATCTGTGCTCTTCCCCCACATGTGCAAATTATGGCAGATCCTTTCATGTTGGAGAAGAGCAGCGAAAACTTTTATTTATCTGGGTTTGAAATATTAATAAAACATAGTAATTCAGAACTGGCAACATTGTAACTGGTTGCCAAACTAGTTCAAAGTAATATTTTTATGGATAGGCCTAAAGCAAGGTCTGTAGTGTTTATTACATTAATAAATAATGTTAAAGGAGACTATACTCTTGGATTGGCTTGTATTTGTTAAATATCTGTGATACATTATTATCACAAGCTACAAAGCTCCATTTACTTATAATTTCAATGTGTCGAGCAGAATAGCTCAGAATAAATGGCACTGCCATGTTTTTATTCCACTTGAAATACCAGTCCTTCTGGATTTGTGTTTTCCACTGCATTTATGTAATTTTTTTAAACTTCTGATCTGTATATTTTCCTTTTTTTGACAGACCATCTTACCCTTTTACCAGCTCCACGGCGATGAAATCATTGCCATCGCCGCTGTTGAAGAGGATGAAGCCGTCGGGGGAGGTGGTCTTGAACTGGAAGAAGAGATGCATGGAGGTGTAGGCCTGCAGTGTGGCCAGGCTCAGATAACTGCTTTTGGACTTAAAGGTGACGGGGTCGGCGATGATGGAGCGCATGCCGAAGCGGGCGTTGAGCTCACAGAAATCGATGTCGCCGTTCTTGCACAGGTCAATGTAGAGCATGCCGTTGAACTTGAGGCTCTGCAGGTGGCCGATGAAGCTGGACGGGATAACGGAGATGAAACGCCGTTCCGTCATGATGCCTGTCTCAATGTTGTGGAACTCCAGGCGTGTGTGGTCACCTGCCATTTGACCTGAGGCCCCGGGAGAGAAACAAAGCTACACTGTGATGCTTGGTGCAGGGGGTTCACCTGCCTGTGTGAGGGGAAAGGAGGACTGTGCATTCCTGACTATCAATAACATTGAAACATGTATGGCCTACATTTACATCAATGGCAGTTTTCTCCTGAAAATAGACCTCCTTCTAGTATAAGAAAACCAGGAACAGACAAAGCAACTCTTATTCTACTGGTAATATATTTTAAACCATATATAATGAAAACAACTGGTCCCAACAACAAGTAGCAAGACAAAAACATCAGTACACAATTACAGGTCCCCATTTCTACATAATCCACCCTTGAAAGTACCCAAACTGGAGACATTGCGCTGTCTACAGAATTAAATCCGAGGGAAGTACCTTCTGCTACGTCATCGTCAACTGTGAGCTTGTAGCTTTTACCCCGCCGGACCACACGGACTGTATGCCACTCATTATCATTCAGTTTATTTCCAGCATACAGAGTCTCTGGTCCTTTGCCTGAGGATGATGGTTGGTTACAAAGTTAATGTCATGCTGTGGTTCACACCAAACCTTTGCTTTCCATTAACCACAAGGAAGAGTTCTAAAATGTAGGAACTCATGTACTACATACAAGTTTAAGTATAATTTTAATCAAATAAATATAATAGCGTGCTATAATTCCAGATAATATTGAAAGCTTACAATCAGATTTACATTGCTATAACCTTTTCATTCACATACCCATAATATACAAATACTATAACTGCATGTGGTCTCATCTACTACAGAAAACAAAGGTTTGGATATGCTTCAAAAATAAAGATTTTCATTAAGTATCAAGAACTTGCAAAACTTTGTATTAATGATATTGATATTTTCTTGGTTTAACAGTTTACTATGTTGCAAATAATAAGGGGTATTTGTCAATTTTTTGCCTAATGTACACTCTGAATATGGTTCTTGCTGTAGGAATCAGTAGTACAAACTGATAAACAGATTAATCACTTCATTAACAGCTTTTACTCATTATAAGGTCTTGAAATACCTTTATGATGCATCTCCTTCATTCACAACATTTCCATTCTTAATTCAACAAGTAATACATTTCATCATTCATCTACATGCTAAATTATTTAAAGAGACCGCTATGAAATGTTGAAAAAGTAATTATTCTACATCTTTAAATTTGTACAAATTTGTGTTAATACCTAAAAATTATGTTTCCATGAAACCACCATGACTCCCCTCGCACAAGTGCATCCAGTGACACTGAGCATAAGGAGCCCATTCCAGACCGCACAATTTGAATGAACACATGCAGCAGTACAAGACGCTTGAGCCATCAGACACACCTTTTAGCAAATACCTGTTTGCCTCACTAATGGACACATCACAGGTTATCACCCTCCATATCTGAACAGAGTGTGAGTGTGAAGGCAATAATGAAATTACGATACTGACATGGAAATTGTATTACTTAACATATTAATCAAACTTAAAATGCAACTTGGAAAATGACAGCCTACTACAGGAAAAAAAGCATTTCTGCATCAGCTATATACATGCATATACAAAAAGTGCTTTTTAGAAATGATGACTGCAGTTGCCGCCACCACCATGCAGGTTTGATTTGATAGAGCGCGGCACTCTTTTTGTCCAAAATATTCACCAATATTTTCCTTTTTGTTCACCATAAGAACATCTATCTGGAAAGCATTAGCAAGTTGTTCAGATGAAGCAAAGGGTGGTCTTATTTTTATGTCATCTAATCATCTAATGGCAGCCATCACATAGCCCATTGGCTAAGAGAAACAGGAGATATGTGAGTAAGAGTAAAGTACTAGCCTCCTACTACGTATTACAGAGGATCGGCTATTTATAATAAACTGCTAAATCTCAACTTCATTTGCTTCAATTTAAAAGATCAGTCAAACAATATGTTCTGGGTTCCAAGAGGCTACTTGAACCAATGAATTCCCATATTTTTTTTAATTGCACAACACTGGTCAGCATTTTACAACTGCATCATAGCAATATGTTTGTTTGTAAAATTGAAATTCAGTTTCATTAGATCTAGTGAAATATGCAGGTTACCTACCTCTTATCTAGTTAACAACATCAGAAACATCCATAATTCTTCCTGCAAGCCAAATATGTAGTTAAGATATAAACCTGCACAGTTACAAAACACAACAAAATTACCAAAACTGATGGTTGCTGCATTTAAACTTGCATAAAAAGGCATGTTTCACACTCCTGATACCTAACTAGGTAGTTGTTTCATCCTAGTTTTTTGCCATCATTTAGGCTACTAATAATAACATTCAGGGCAAGAGCCCTTCCTTCAAGAGATCAACTGCAATGCCACTAAGCAGCTTCTGCTGCACTACATAATTGTACCTAACATAAGCATGAAATAAATTAGCATGTAATCATTTCCCAAATGTTAGTCAAATTGTTTAAAAAGTCCACGAAGAAACCAGAACAGCAAATCCAGCAATAGCCAAACTACAAATTATTGAGAGAATCATTGTTAAAATTGTTTTAATTTGATGCTACTGTTATGCTACATTATTCCTGAGCCAAAGTTAAGATTACATTTGTAATAAGGAGGCTATTGCTGATGAATTAAAATACTTCTGAGCCACAGAATTTGTGTGACATGTTCGTATGCTAGTGAGTGTGCCTGTGGATTACCACACTGTCAAGGCAGGGCACATTGGCAATTCAGAGCATAAAAATGTTTTAATGGGAAAAAATGATTGATTTAGTACCATGACACCCCATTAACTCAGTACGCTGCTTGAGTCGACTATCTCAAACTGGAAAATCTTGCCATACATAGGAAATTGGGAAAAACAAGAAGCTCATAAGCACATTTAAAATTGCTGTCTGTATACTCCCTTAAACCTTTCTGCATACATCTGAATTATCCTCAAAGAAAATGAGAGTTACCCAAATGATTGCATATTCATGATTATAGAACAATATAATTTGTAAATGTATGCATTCTCTCTGGGGGAAAAGTGTTAATGTACAGTCAAATCATGTTTGGCAAGGCAATTACAAAACATTCAACAAAACTCAATATTAATTGCTATAGTCGGTGGCTCAGCGCACTGCATGCAAACTAATCAAAATCTCAGTTGGGTATTTTCAAAACAAAATATAATTAAAACATTTGTAATTACCAACCCAGCAAAATTGCCTCACAAACAAAATACAGCAGATAGTGAGGGAGAATCCATCATGCCTTCGACCAAAGTAAATCCTGCAGGCAACACAGACTTTATAAATGTCTGGTAGATAGCCAGAGATGAGTGGTACTCTCTCAATAAAAATACATAGCTAAAAGAAAAAAAATAACCAGTTGCCTTTCTACTCCACTAGGAAATAGTGGAGAGAATAACTTGCTACAGTCTAATAATTGTTTTAGGCATATTTTGGAACATTACTGTTATATTTGTTACTATAGCACATTCCTTCTAAGAGTTTTTTATGAGCTCTAGCTGGACACCATGTTACAAGGTTTGTTTTTCACAGCAGCTTAAGCAGAATCAAAGGCTTCAATAAATCTCCCTGATTTGAGAGAATGACACTTCCAGACTCTTTCCCAATGACCTGGATTCAACTTGTCAGAGAGAAGATTATCAGCCAAGACAACTCAACATTTTCTCACCTTGGAAGAAAACTACAAGTTGATGCAAAACAGTCCCGACAAGCAGTGTCTGACAGCCTCCTCACTAGTAATGCCAGGGTGTTGCAGTAACACAGGGGCGTTTATTTACAACGCAAAATAACAATTCGCTTAAACTGCAGCAATGCACCTTTCTTACCAATCATTATTCTTGAATCCAGGACGCCTTTTACCAACTGTTTCCCGGCTTTGAGACTACGGGTAATGTGGTGATGCGATGTTGAAGCTATGTTCCATTTTTATATCATACTTCACTTCCCATTAACTTTCTTAGGTATGTAAGAACAGCAGTGTTCTATCCTGGTTCCAAAAGCATCATCCACTGATTCAAGTTCCAGAATCAGCTACAACATAGTCAAGGTACCATGCCATCTAAGCTGAGCTCTATAGCAAAGACATCACTAGATAAAGGAAACATCATGGCTGTGTTTGAAACTGCATACCACATACTGCGTACTGCATACAACAACAGTATATACTGCATACTATTTTTCAGTGTATAGCATAGCGCTCCGTACGAGACCATTCATGTTGTATGCTACATTGTCACATGATTACAGCGCGAGTCTACAAACTTCCATATATCTTTCCGGTATTTGTTTCCAAATGTGAATGACATCATCGAAATGTTGAACCTTTTTGTGGTAAGAGGTAGGGATGTTAACAGTTGACTGTTATTTGTTAATAAGAATGCTGATTACCTAATCTTAATATTAATAGCAATTAAACACTTACATTTCAATAAACAGTTTCAATAAATAACCTTATGTTGGCTATAACATTTTGTTGCTTATCAACTACTGTCAAAAATATCAGCACTCAGATATAAAAACTCTTAAATTTAACATATGGGGACATTGCTTTCAGCTGAAAATTTTATCTTGCAAACTGGGAAAGTTATGTTTCATGGCAGCAATGAAGCGAGGCTAACAAGATAGCACATGGGAATAATGCCTATTAATGGTTTTTTGTGTTCACGGCACATTATATTTACACCTAAAAGGCTTTGGTTGCAGTCTGTATTCCTGATTTTTCAGTCCACAAATCCATACTTTTTTCCTGTTCTTTCATGGCCTTTATATACAATACAATCCATTACCCTAATGATTGTTTGCCCTTGTCTTAATAAGAAATGTCTTTTGTTACTATCAGTGTGGGAGTTCACCCAGCCTGTAATAAAAATATTGAAAGGCCTATTTTCATTATTTTCACTGGCTACAGCAGATATCTTACTTACTGTATCTACTTACTGATTACAGATATGTCGTACATTCAGATTTTACATGACAGATGAATTTAAAAAGGATCATTATCAAGTTAATTATATATGAACACATACATTATAAATACATGTTTATTCTGAAGAACTGGTGCAAAGCTGTTCACCATTTTTTTTGTGAAACGTTTACCTCCAAAATTATTTGTTCCGTATAAAACCCCAATTCCTTATGGAATGTGCAAGGTACGCTGGTCTGATGTATGTTAGCAATATTTTCCAAATGAACACATCATCTGGGTAACTTTGGCATACTGGAAATTTCATTTTGTTTGCATTCTGCATACTACATATTACATTTCAGTCAAAATCAGTACATACTTGTAGTAAAGTATGCAGTTTCAAACACAGCCCATGACTGAAGCCTAAATAGGGGTGCACACTTATTACACAAGGGAAAAGTGGACTTATGGTGATGTGGTTCACCACTGAATCAGCACACCCTTGTTTTTAGCTATGTTGCCTGCAGCTTACCAGAAGTCATCACTGACAGAAGCACCACGGAATATAATGACTGACTCACAAATCCTTGTATTAGCAGTGTCATTTATCTCAGCTGCAGTGCTGAATGCAAGGGATCAGAAAACAGAGCTGTTGCAAGAGTGTGCAGCTGGTTTAAAAAAGAACCAGTTTATGAACAGATGTTTTTTTCAGTTTTCATACTTGTACATGATTTGGAACTGATTCCACCTTGACCTAGGTTTTTAAGACACAAATATAAAATATTGGATTGGATTTTTTTGCACTGGGCATCTTGGCACAAAAGATGTACTTCAGAGATGTGGCTATTCAGCCAAAAAATAGCATGCATATTGCCTTGACAAATAATTGTGTTCTACACAATGGAGAGATCATAAAGACATAATACTGTACTTATAAATAGAGAAGCAACAGCATGGCATTGTAATTGTTAGCAAAAAAAGAATGAACGCTGACATACACACACATACAAACACACGCACGCACACACACACGCACACACACACACACACACACACACACACACACACACACACACACACACACACACACACTCACTCACTCACTCACTCACTCACTCACTCACTCACTCACTCACTCACTCACTCACTCACAACCAGCATTTTATGGTTTTCTGGAATGATCATCTGTAATTTTATTATTAAACACAAAATATAGTACAGTTTCTCCAGAAAAAAAGGATTTTCAGAATGTTCACTACAATGTATAATCTGAAGAGAAAGAGAAAATGTGACAGCATATCCTTAAAAGAAAAAAAACTGAGAATCATAATCTATGCCAAATATTGCAAGCTAATGTTTTAAGTCACATTCTTTTTGGGGCAAGCTAGCTAACATCTGATTAGATTTCGAATGCTGCTAAGACAGCTACTTTGCCGTCCAAATGAAATAAATAAGAGGATCTAATTGTAGTAACTGAAGTTGGCTGCACACTAAATAAACAGGTTAGGCTAATAAGACTGGAAAGTTGAACGTATTTACCTGAACTTCACGATGCATGTGTAGGAACTGTGCATTAGCATGTTACTTGGAGTGTCACCTGGCTGCATCTACTCCAGTACTGCTCTCACTCACTTGCAAAAAAAATCTCTTGTTCAGATCTGCTCCCATCTTATGATCTTAGAACAACCAACTAACTTTGAACTTTTTTAGACTTGGAAACTCTCCAGGCTCAGATGTATTACCATGCATTGCAATCAACGCCAGGTGATTCATACGGTAACTGACTGAGGTGAAACAGCAGTAACAACTTGGATATAACACTCTTGGTAATGGCAAGGCACTTTTCAATCAAAAGCTGTTGAATTATGTATTGTTACCAAAAATACCATTGAATATGCCAAATGTTGACAATGTAGCTACATGACATTAAAGCGACATTGTGCTCCATACTGATACATTTTTTTTCTGTTTATGCTCATGAAAAAAATGTCCTTCCCGAACCCAGTTACACTACCTGAATACAATCATCAATAATTACAAATGAAGCCCTCATGACCAAGCAACCAATGCAAACTTGTTTACTCAGAAACATAAAAATACAAATCCATGATAAAAAATAATGATATCAGACAAGGGGCTTCACTACCCTCGATGAAGTCAGTCGCTAAAGGGGCTATTGTTCTGCCAGTCGATATGGCCTTTTCACTTCAGTTCTTGACAAATGCCTCTCCAGAGCCAGTCAGAGGTATGTGTGGGAGATATATATTAATTACAAACCAAACCAGATAGTTCATTACCACTACATTGCAATTACCAACATTGATCTCCATAATGGAAATGAATGACTGGCTGAAGTGCAGGAGTGAGACTAATGGACCACAACGTAAGCCACAGGCATAGCAAACTGTCTGCTGCTCCTGCAGAATGATCAATAGCAGCTGTTTGTATTGTGCTTTCTGCTGTATGATTACAGGCTCCTTGGGAGCATGACACACACTCAGTCTGATGGGGGATGCAATTGCCACTGTTTTAGACCTCCCCACAACCTATTCACTGCAATGTTTCCATTTTTATCTCACTGCTCATCTTTTCTTTATTAGAGCAAACAGCCAGAAGAATATGTGAAACCGCGGGTGTGCTATCCAGAAGCCACACCTGCATGTAATGACAACACACAATTTAATTTAGTAATTATTAATACATGGGCCTGCTTAATTCCACCTGTTGTGGCCAAAAATACTGGTCTGGTGACAAGGAAATGAATCACAAATCATAATACAGTTGTGGATTTTATCAAGCATTTATATAACATTCATTACACAGATCAGGCGCAGTTGATTTGGACCTATAAATGTATACATTTCTTTAATGGTGACTGGTCCTCAATAATATTAACCTATTGGATTGAAGTTGATTATATTAAAAAATGTTTCACTGCATACATAGAATAGCTGTTTTCTTCTTCAAAACACGTTTTGGTGCTGTCACAAATTATAATAAACATATAAAACATATATTTGAAAGCAAATATATATATATATATATATATATATATATATATATATATATATATATATATATATATATATATATAAATAGAGTCTAAAAACAAAACATTGTCAGAGTATGATTATGTTTGTACACCAGAACATATTTACTATTATATTTGTGTATTCTTTTAGTTTTATATTTTCAAGGTAAACCATGATTTTATTTTTTTATTTTCTAGTTTTCTGGAGTCATCATCACAGTAAAACATGGGGTTTCAAAGACCTAGTCATGAGTAAAAGCAGTTAATGTTGGATTAAAATACAATGACATATCTTCCTCCTATTGCAGATTAGATCTTGTCAGGGAAAATATAACTTTAGATACCTGTATTTGGAGGATGTATTTATGCCCACATATTGTAGAGCTAGATTCTCAAAATGCAAACAGAGCTTAATATCACAAGAAATGTAATTTCTCATTTTTCAACTAAATCACCTTGTTATATCACATCTACAGTCAAAAACATTGGCAGCATAACAACTAAAATATTTTGTACAAATCCATTATAATAACTAAGTACAATCCATACTGGAATCAAGCCCCACCATTTTTGGCTGATTTCTATATTTTTACCTGAAACAGTAAAACCATTTATATGATTTACATTTAAATCTAAAAATGTATGCATATAAATATACATACATTGTGTGTCATTTTTTCTTAAATTATCTGCTGCACGTAAACTAAAATATAAAATGTACGGGTTAAATTACAAATAAGGCAGTCATAGGTGTACATTATGACTGTGTACAGATTCATTTGGCATAAAACTGATGCTGCATATTCATTTTGTGAGATAGTAATCTACATATTAGCCTACATTTGTGTACATGTGTCCCATTTCATAGGACATATTACCTGGCATCAAAAGAGTTGCTTGGTTAAAATTAAAAAATCTAATTACGCGGTTCTTTACCAATTTTGGTAGTACTAAATTAAATCCTTTTCTTTACATCAACCTGTGAATATACTACAAAATGTATATGACGATATAACATAAATATAAAACATAAAATCCAACCAGGAAGCAAGTAAAGGTGCGGAAAAAGAAACAAATGTGAAGAGAGAATGTTACTCCATCATTATATACATTTTTTTGCACTTAGTGCAAAGAAAGAAATTGGTTATGGAGGGCTCAAAAATCAGGACAAGAGTGTAGTGATTTGAAAAAACGGTTTATTAAATCCTGAAGAATGTTAAAAAATGTGGGCTCTGTGAGGCTGTTTTTACTTTTTAGCACGCAAAGCAAATATTAATTGATAGTTGCCATATTTCAAGACTATTCTGCAATGTTAATGCACTATGGACCATGTAAAAAAAATCTGGTAAAAAATTGATAGAGAAGAAGATTAAAATTACTTTAAATACAATTTTTTTAAAATAATTTTAAAATGATCTATTGTTTTTAAAATGAACATTAAATCATTTAAATGCAACTATCATGCAAATGGTTTCTTGCTGGTAAAGGTAAGTAAAAAGTCTGGACACTAAGGCATTCCCATTGGAACATCAGAGCCTTATGTTTCCCTGCACCTCCAGGACATCCTGATGCTTCTTTGGAGGAGACTGCTGCAGTTTAAAAAAATTATCCCTGCAAATAGTGCTACTATTTTGAGAAATGTTCAGACTGACAGCATAATCATTTAACTTTTCTGATTTAGATTATACATTAGGATTACAGCAGTCACAGCAAGTGAGTGACCTGGTTAAAAAGACAAATCAGTACAAGGCCTATATTTTATGACTGGTTGATTAATTTATGCACAAAACTACACTAGATTCCAAGGTAATTCATTTAAAGATAAAAACAAAAACAATGGGGCTTAATTGTATCAATAATCTCATCAGTTGATATATTGCCTATTTTTTCATACCATGTGACAAAGCTCTGTCTGCATGTGAAAAAACACTTTCTTTGCGTTTTTATATCACACAGGCATAAAATGAATAATGGTGACATAATAATCTGATGTACATCTATCACTGAAAGGAACTGCCTTCAAATGAAGGAAATTGGTGAATCTTTCACTGTGGCATTAATGTCCAATTCAAACATTAATTTTTTATCTAATGCTTCAAGATTTGTCACACACGTGTTATATACAAGTCTGTGAATGGTGTAATAATAATGTTAAAATGTTAATTAAGCATAGCTAGTACAAAAAAATTTGCTTTATCCTGATTTATCTATTCTGAATCTATGTGCATAAATGTGTTAAGATTAACAAGGCAAAATGTAAATGCATGTCTGTAACAACTGGACTACATAAATAATTATGGTAATGATAAAATAACTGCAACACACTTCATATTTTGAAAAAGGAATATATGAACAAACCTCAATTTCCTTTATCACTTAACTAACTTTTTTATCTTTCAATTATCTTTCTTATATTCAATAAGCTCAAATAAAGCTGAAAAGCTGAATTGATTATCTAATATATGAAACAAATGTAAAGTGAATTTATGGTCATATTGCATATAGATTATTAGGTCACCATCAGTCTTTAGAATTTTATTTTTCAATTCAGTAATTGCTGTTTTCCTTTTTAGTCTCTTAAAAGGAACATACATTCTTCACATAATGGAAACAGCGCAATAAGACTGCAAACATTCCTTTAGAAGAATTATCAAGAACAAAATGAAACTTGAGTATTAACTTACTGGAGTTACAGTTTATCCTGATACAGTCTAGATGGGGAAGAATAAATGAAAGATGAAATTGCATCCTTCAAGGTTACAGCTGCAGACATCCAATAACAAGAATTCCACCCTTCCGGGGACGGCCACATGCAGGAAAGCAGCCATTTTATATGTGATCACCATGATTTTTAGTACTTGGATGGAATCGCGTCCAATCACAAACAAATTTGAAGTACGTTATGATTTGCACTATTAAGTCAACATTCACCAACTGAGTTAAAGCATAATTATTGCAGCAGGCAGTTTTGTACGTAATATGGAAAACTTGTTTCCCGTATTCATAAAATGGCCACTTGTAGTTTACTAACCACATGGATTCACAAACCCAGAGCAAAGAGGCACTTTGGACTTTGGTTATAGCTCAAAGATTCTAGCTCCAAAAGGCATTACACCAGCTTCCTGACTAAATGGGTTATTAAAATATTGTCTTATATTTAGCAAGAAGATGGTGTCCACTATCCATCTTGGAGCTATCAATCTTTGAAATTCTGTTGCATGAAAAGTACTACATTTCTGTTCATCTATTTTGTGGTGTGGTTAACAGAAATAGTGTGGTACAAAATAAACTGTTAACATACTGTGTGGTGGTATTCTCACTTTGATACACTGTGAACTTTTCAGTGAAAAAAAATACTGTAACATTCCAATAATATCAAACTGCAACATGAATTTTGACCAAAACCAAGCAGTGAATTTCAACAAATTAAGCACTGCTTTGAGTGTTACAGAAATATCTATTGGAGTCATTGTTATACGTAATTCAAATGGAATGTTTTTAAAATGCAATAGAAAATAACAAGAATAATAATTATTGACTCCTGAGGGGAAACTCAGTTGACAGTCTGGGTTGGGCTCCATGTGGCTAGGTTCATCATGTGTCGTCAACCGCAACAGAAAAGTGGGAGCAAACAGCCTCGATCCAATTAGCACCAGCACCATGCAGTGGCCACTATACCCTCCTGGAAGAAAGGTAAAATCGGGAATCTGGGTCTTTGAGATATCTATATTGATTGTAGAATGGATCAGTTGAATAGTCCAAACAATAGTCCTAATATTCTGTCCCAAGATGTAGTCTATAACATTATTAAGTTACATGTGAAGTACATATTGAAAATACTATTCTCTTGCTTATATAGAGTCAAAGCCTAAATTGTAACTTGTAGCATAATGAGAATAATATTTGAAACTACTACTGCAGTAGGTTCAAGCAAATACTGAATGTATCCACTACATCAATTTAGGTAACATCCAATAAATCTAAATGAGCTGTGTAGTACACATCATACTGAACACTAACACCACTGCCTTAATGGCCAGAGTGTAAATCATAAGTGACATCGTTTCTTTCCTGAGATAATATGTGACAATCTGAAAACTACTGACAGAAGAAGGGAAATATAGTGTAGTTTCTATTTTGTGGTGTATCTTAAAAGCCACAGATATTATGTATTACAAGCAGGTATTTCTAATATCTAAATGTCATTATTTGTGAATATAACTTGAACTTCTTTCCTTTTTGTAACACTGGCATGTGTTTGGAAAAAAGAGAGAAGGTGAAATGCCACCAGCTGCAGGTGAAGCTGAGAGCTCTGTTCTCGGGCTGTTTGCCGACCGGGCCGCAGGCTTGGGGCCTTTGAAGGGGTGAATACCATCTTTTGACATAGCATGGCAGATGTCATTTATAGCTAGGGATGCTATAAGGGATATGTATCCACTAAAACTGAATAAGAAATTAAGTCTTAAAACTTTAACCAAACTGAGACAGAATAATGAAAGTATCAAAAAAAAAACATCTAAAAAACATAATCCAACAACACTTTGGTTAGATGATGAGCAAAGAAAAAGAAACTGTACAGGTAAGTACAAATTTAGAAAGTCACAGCACCTGGATTTTGTTTTCCAACACTGCAAAAGGTGTTTTATTAACATGTATGTCTTCTTTGGAAAATGCATGACAGTTAAATGAAAAAATATATCATGTTATCTTTGTACTTTATGTTATAGTACTGTGACTGTCTCAAACACGGAGTGTCTCATAGAGTTGTGGAAATGAACATGGGAATATCTGTTCAAAAGATGGGCCAAACAGCATGTTTATTTAGGCCACCACTTTTTGGTTAGAGAGAGATAAGTAAGAAAAATAACAACAAAAGATTTAAAAAATTAATACAGACTATAGAAAATAGGTTAATGAAAATAAACAAATTTACTAGTATTAAACACATATATCACATAAACTCATGCACTTAAAAATTATGTTGTGTTTGAAAGTATATACTGTATTTAGCATTATTAAAATAAAATAAACCAACAAAATAAACAAGAAAGAACAGAAAACTAGCTGAAGGAAAAACAGCAGCTTGCTGCAGGACGAGGGGATGGTATACGATACCTAGGTTGACCGTGAGTTTGACGCGGCCGCCATCCAGCTCGAGGCGCAGCGTGTCAGCGGAGTCGCGGGATGTGGTAGCCATGAGCAGGCCGTACGCTCGCTGAGACATGAAGCGCAGCGACACGTCCTCGGCCTCTGTGTGCATGACCATGGGCATCACCACCTTCATGTACATGCTCCCATCATAGCTCAGAATGGAGGCCTCTGCAGAGAAAACATGGGCAAAGTGTGTCTCAGAACAACAGAGCCAAAAGCCACTGCCTTCATCCATGCAAAGGGTAGTAACCATGGCAATTTCTGAGGTGGAGTGTGTAAAACATTTGCAACACATTGACTTCACCATACAATATATTTTTAGCTTTGACACTGAAGTTTAACACTATGTGTGTGTGTGTATATATTTGTACGTGTGCTTGTGTGTGCAAATGTGTTTCCTATAACTGTGAACTGTGTGTTTTAATGAGCAATACATATACTGATTGTGTTTGGTAGACTGGTAGATTTCCAGCCATCCTAACACCACAATGTAACTTGTTTTGTCTGAGAATTTTAGTCTTTCCAAAAGAATCTGAATAAAATCCTGAAAATTGTTTATCCCTTTTCCTTCCTAAATGATACATGTGTATATCTTCACTGTATTAAGATGCCAGTGTGAAGAGATTCCTTTAAAATATACTGGCATGGTTAAATAGTTGGTAATGGTATTTAACCTTGCATAATGTTTTTGCAATGTAGTTTTATTTGCAATGTAGTTTTTATATAGAAGAGTTAAAGCAAGATTGTTTTACTCTATATGCTACTCTTAGGATTTCATCAAAAACAATTTGAGTATCTCTGTCAGCTGAAAATGAATTCACCCAAGAACAACATATCAGAAACCAGGCTTACTTTTCTATTCTGTCTCTTGCTGCTTCCATAAATGTTTTGATGGCAGAGGTTACAGATTTTCTGCTGAAATAAATGGCAAACATATCTGCACATTTTGGGGCTCAGACACCCTATAGGGTATCCAGCAATACTCATTCTGACAGAGAGATAATGATTCCTGATATCAAACGGCAGCCCGCTCCTGACTGTGCACTCGTCACTCTGCACGCAGCGAGCAGGAAAAGTGCTCCGTGGAATGTATTAGAAAAGGCAATCACGCGTGAAATGTCTGTTCTGACACCTCAGGTTTAGAAAAAAGGGTAGAAGAAAACATCTGGCATGAAAAAATACCGCTGTTCACTGCTACTTTGCGCTTCCTGTGTTTTTCATACTCTAGCTTAATAAAGCTCACATTTCACACGAAAATATCCTGTAGAAAATGGCTGCATTATTTCTGCTGGTGATCTCAGAGACTGGTTGCTTGAAATGGAGTATAATTCATACCAGCATTCTCAGTGAATAGGTTTACATAGTAGCAGCCACCAAAACCCCCTGAATAAATGCAAAATGTGTTCAAACTGAGAGAGAAACGTGTATGCGTGAGTATGTAATACAGACGGTCCCCGAGTTACAATGGTGCAATAGAGTCACTTTCAGTACAGTATTAAATAAATTAAATGATATATTCAACACTTTCCTATTAAATAGGCATTAGTGTTATTATATATAGTGTTAGTAGTCTAAGCATGTTTAATGTAGGCTTGGCAAGGCTATGATGTTCGGTAGGGCTAGGTGCGTTAGGTGTTTTAAATGCATTTTTGACTTACAATATTTTCCACTTGCAATGGGTTTATGGGAATGCAGCCCCATCATATAGAAATGGTGCTTTACAGAGTATGGCTGACACCTTGCACATTATGGAAACACAGGGATCATGTAAATGGATACATTCTGAATGTTATAATAATTCAACTTCCTTAAAAGAACCTCACACAAGATTTACATCCATGTTGATGTTTTTTTCTGGACTGATACAGAGCAGGCACTGTGCTGATTCACTGATATAAACCATCTGGCTAGCCTCATACCTCACAAGAATGACTAGTTAAGCACATCCATATGATACAGGCACCAGCAGAAGCGCATTCCCTGCATTGATGAGTGAGGTTTCAAGACACCCATACTAGTTGAAGCTGTAATCAGTTTTCAGTCAGTAACCTGATTAAATCAGCAAAAATATTTTGGTCACCTCATCAATTCACAATGATTGGTTAAAATCAGAATCTTTACTGGTTCTGGTGGTAGCTCCACCCTCCTTAAGATTCATGAAACACCATCAGATACCAGCAGGAATGCTGCCTGGTGCTGGTATGTAATAAAGCACTGATCACTTTTTGGCCTCCAGGCAGCTCACACAGTAAAGCTGCTGGTTTGGAAAGCAGCATGAGCCCTGCAGCTGGGTGTCCCAGCCACATCACAACCAGCTACAGCTGGTGGTCCAAAACAGTGAGGCAACAATGTCATTCAAATTTGCTGAGGCCCACGGTGGATATTCCTACAGGACTGCAAGTACATTTCATAAGACTGAGAGGATCCTTCAACGGAAAACAGCAGTCGATGAGCAGGTGGTTTCTGATGCTGTAAACAACACATAAACATTTGTTCTACTGTAGCCAGCAGGAGTATGACCAGTTGTATCAATTTTTAAAATGTGTAATTAAAATGTTGCTCTCCTTCTTCCAATAACCCACTTGATATTTGTAACAGTCTGAGTGTGTGTATATGTAACTGCTTTATATATACATATTATACATAGAGACATCTGTACAGCTCTCACATAGCTCACATACAACTAATATACCACACTACCATACCACTAATTTAGCTTTCATAGCTATGAAAACACCATGCTAAGACCTGCAAGCAAAAAGTGCTGACAAATTTCACAATTACACAAAGATCAATATGTTATTATGTGCGATTAGTTGCTTTTCAGCTCTCTCTGGGTCCCTGCCAATTCCAATTTACGAAGCAGCATACCAAGCAGAAACAGCTGGCATAAGACTGTTTGGCCGTGCTGGTGAGATTCTTGGGGAATTGTGAGGAAAAACCCATTAAAACATGGACATACTTCACCACACCACATACCCATTAACAATCTTTATCAAGAACGATCAAATTCATCATTCTCATGAATAATTGACAAAGAAGGGATGGTTATTGGTGAAAATAAGCGACATTTTACCTCATAACTGTTATATAGTGTTGCTCTAAGTGTCGTTTTACAAATAATGTTTGAGTTAAATGCATATTACCCATGACATTTTGTACACCAAACAAATTTTCCAGCTGGGAATTTGTATCGACTTGAGCAATGTATTATGCCTGACTGTTGGAAAAATTAATTGGCTGTTGTTGCCCAACAGGCCCTCTGTGTTTCAATATGCAGCCATTACATTTTAATGTATGAAAAAGGACAGCATATAAAATAAAGAGAGAGAGAGAGTGACAGAGAGAGAGCAACAGAGAGATGGAACGAAATAGAAAGTAAGTTTATATGCAGGGCTATGTCTCAAGTGAAACAGACAAAATCCATCCATCATACTGTTCTATTTGATTTTTAAATTCTTATTTCACACTTTGAGTCTTATCATTTACAAGTATCAATTTCATCGCATACTAAACAATCTAAATATTTTTTTTTCAAACTTTGATGGAAAATGGTGGGACAAACAATGCTACTAGACTTTTTTTTAGGAATGTTCTCATGATAACATTGTCCCACAGCCAGGTGGGACTTCAATACTGTTTACTATTGCATTAATGTTTTGTATTAGTTGCATCACTGCACCAGATATGGCCTGATGCCATGAGTGGAATAATGCTATAACATATGATGCACACCATAAAGACCAATGTCCGAGTATCCAGGGTCTCTGAAGCCAAATATCCACCCCTTGAGCTTTGTGCACTGCCAGACTGAATAAAATACCGCAAATTAAGAGCCAATCAATGTTCATTAACATGTCAGTCTCCCTAGTGCACATCATCCAGAACAGAGCCTGCTATCTCAGAGCTGCAAGGGCATCCCCTGCCATAACTGCAGTCCTTCTATTCCCCTTGTCAATCAGAAGGAATTCTGCAAGTAGAGAAACTCCCTATGCCTGAGATAAGGACAACCTGCCAGGTGGAGAGGGACAAGTAGACCTGGAGAATACATTATCGTATACCATCAATGGCCAGTTCTCATTCTCTCATTCTTACCATTTTCTCTGCTATCAACAGTACAAACAAAATTAGAATAATATATCCCTCAGGGAAATTAAATATAATGCAAGTAAAAAAAAATTTTGACATTCCTCAGTCCAGTGTGGATGTGAGGGTTTAAACATTAACAGAGCCATCAGAGAGGCACAGGCACACATCTGCTGTGCTGATGGCAGGAACTTGTCTTCAAAGTGTACAGAAGCATGCCTTTCAACCAGGCATGAGAGGGGCAAGGTGATGCAGTGAGAATGACATGGGTTACAAGGCCAGCCTGAAAGATCACCACATAACATTGTAACATTGCAATATCACCATCAGTCAGTGTGAAAACTGTGCGGAAAAGCTGCTGAAAAATGCTTAAAAAACTTTTAACATCAATGCAGATTTACTAATAAAAATGAAACTAATATGGTCCAATTTCTGTATTTAATATTGTCTTTATATGTTGTGTATTTTAAATATCCACTAATACTGGGTTTAATTGCATCAAAATTCATAATAATAAAGTATTCTGTGCACAGTTCAACAGACTGCTGTCTGCATTCATAACTATACAGTAATTCAGCACTGAGTCTGTGAACCTAAACATTTATATCCCCTATACAACCCTCATATATTTATATCCCTTGTATCCCTTATACAAATTCTATTTAATAAACATAAATATTAGCATTTATGCACAATAATTCAGACGTTCAGCCTTTCAGAGATTCAGAGATTATAGCACAGAGGCTGACACACTGTGCATGGAACCAAAAAAATGTACTTCCTGGCAAACACAGTAACTAAATGAATCACAACACAGGCTACAAACAACCAATAGTTGATTGTTTCTGATTCACCACTGACTGTTCTCTTATTGACGTAGTGAGAACAGGAGTTTTTAACATGGCAGAAATACAAAAAAGCCCAGCACATGTAATTTTGCCCACCCCCTCCCCTGTCTCCCTCTCTCTCTTTCTCACAGAGTGAGAGACATGTCATTACATCCCCTTCAGCTTGCCAGGCTCTCCCCCACAGCGTTTTTCAATTCCGTTCCAAACATAAAGCTGGATGTGGGGTTGCAGAATCGCCGGCTGCAGACCTGGGTTTGTGTTCAAGCACAGATTTCACCTGGATAAAGGGCAGGGGGTGGTGATGCACCACACAGCACAGAGCCTGCCTGTGCCACACTACTGACAAAAATCAAATACATTCACACACTCACATACCTACACTATCAAACACACATTCACAAACTCTCAAACATGCACACTCACAAAAGCTAACACAATTACATGTGAACAAAAGCACACAGAACTAAACACGTGTACACATCCTCATGTGTATGGTCACACAAGCACACAATTAAAAATGTACTGTCACTCCCACACAGATACGTGCACACAATCCAGAATTCAGAGGTTTAGAGGAGGAAGAAAGAAATGAACCTGCTGATCTCGTTGATCATTTTTTCAATTGTAATGCAATATCTGTACAACTCAGAGAGACAGAGAGTGCAAGAGAGGGGGTAGAGAGAGAGAGAGAGAGGAGAGGGTACAATTTGCAGTCAGTACCACTTTACATAATTTCGAGACAAATTATACAAGAAGAAGCAAGGTGTTATTAACATGAAAGCTTGCAGGATTCAGCCTGAAAGGGGTAGAGTGCTGATTTTCCAGTGGAACAGGGACAATTCACGTGATCTTACACATATGCTTCAGCAGAAAGCAGCTCAACCTTGAGTTTCTCAATTGTGATGTGTTCCAGGGTACATTCATATGTGTCTCCTCCTTCTCATTTGAGTAGACACATACATTCCAGCCACATCAGATTGTCACAACATTCCCAAAATATGAAATTAATACTGTTCCCATTAAGAAGCAGCAACGGCAACAGATTTATCCAGCAAAATCAAATCAAATTATAGAAAACAGAAACAGAAACTATATGAATTCTGACCTGCTTCTTCTGGTTGGACAGAAAGGGTCCCTTCTCAGACCCTCAGCCTGTCCTGTGTCAGATATGAGCCACCTCTACAGCACAGGGCACCACATGAGCTTCAGCCCTGACAGCTGCTTCATCCTTATCTCCCTCTGCAGCCTGCCTCTGGCCCTGTCAACAACAACTATTTTCTTAGGACTGAGGATGTGTGTTTGTCTGTCTGCATATATGAGTGTGACTTTATGTGTGTGCATGTGTATGTGCTTGTATCTGAATGTTCTTGTGTATATAAATGTGACTGTGACTCCGTGTGTGCTTGTTTGCATGTTTTTTTCCATGTGTTAGTGCATGTGACTGCATTGTATTTGTGTGTCAGTTTAAAGGGCTGTTCTTTTAAAGGATGTAGCCTACCAGGAATAGCAATATTGTTGAACTGTTTGCTGAAGGCACCCATACCTACTGGATGACAATATATACAAACACTCAACAGCTAAACCAAAGCTAACCTAAGCTAAGATTAGTTCTACCACAATAATACAAATGACGTTTTCTCTGAAGAAAATACTCAAGATATTTTCTCCATCTTTGAGAGCCAAAGGAAAGCCCAAATAACTGAAATTTGAATGCTCTTCTGGTCTATATTCAGACAAAGCAAAGACCTGAAAAATACTGAAGCATCAATCTCAGTATTGATTGCACTCATCTGCAATTTAGGATTTAACAACCAGCTCATAGTCCTTATTTTTTGCTAAATCAATCTGGGTTTAATCATCATATATTCCAGCCTGTCTGAATGTGTATATGTGCCTGTTTGTATGTGTGTGCCTGCATGTTTATTCACCTGCATGTGATGCCTGCAGGTGCATAATTATATTTTGAGTTAATATGCCCCTGTCCTGTCCTTCAAAAAGTGAGTGGGTGTGTCTGCATGATTATTCACATGTGTGCATGTCCATGTCATTACATGTGTGTGTGTGTGTGTGTGTGTGAATGTACACATCTGTATAAATATTCGGTTTGCACAATGTGGATATGAAATGCACTCAGTGGGACATCAGTTCCTCAGTCTCCTCAGTTAATATTACCCAGTAGTAAATCAGAGTATGTGACTCCTTCAAGAACATCACAGCAGTTGAAACAGTGCCTGCAGCATTTTGCTATTACAGAACTGCTAATGTAGTAGGAGCAAGTGCATTTCATAAGCTGCACAGTGCATAGCTTATCACACTCCCTGGCGATATATGGAGGCATTACCATGCAGTGGCCTCCTTTCACTCAAAAATAATGCGTGTGCAACAAAGGGTAGGAAAAATTATACAAGTAAATTGTTTTCTTTGAAAAACAACATATGTGGGACTCCACATTAAAATTAGTTCTTATAATAGTAAACAACATCTGTATTTTATAATATAGAATACAATATAAAATGTTACCATTATGCTAATAATGAGCCAATGGTTAATAGGGAATTAATCACAAATATTTGAATCCCTTCAATTTCACAAATACTATATGATAAAGTTAAAAATCATGTATAAAGAAATCATGTCCTTAAAATGTCCTCTGCCTGCTGTCGTCAATGGGCTTTCACTGAGTAGGTGCTAGGTTCACAGGCAACCACTGGATGGCAGCAGAGGCCATACATGGTACAGTTTCCATCTCCAGTTCCCCATCTTAAAGGGCCTTTTCGTCTTGGCTGTTCATGAAGCCGACTGTGCTTAGTGGTGATATATAACATTCAAGATCTGAAAGCGCTGCCTGTGACATCATCTCAGGCTGACGCATCATCTCGTTTGTACAGCTGGCTAAAGTGGATTTGTCAGAGATTTTTCGCACCGCTCGAGATGTTCTGTAGTCAGGAAAAAAAAATCCACCTCCCTAAAATTACCCAAGGGAATCATAATAATAATAATAATGGTTTGGGTCATGTTAATTTCTCGCACCACATCTAGAGCCAGCTGCATGGTGATCTACCAACTTACAATCTTTCACAAATGTATATAATTTAGGCTTTCCGAAAAAGAATCATGGAGACGAAAAAGCTGCATCCTCCTCCTCGTGGTCTTCTCCCCACGCCAAGAGAAAGGGATTTGCAGTGTTTATGTAACCTGCTCGCGGGCTACTAAGCACACATTTAACTACAAAGGGGGGATTAGGGGGAATGCAATAATGTCCCTGCCACTGAAAATAAACCGCCAACCGACACTTCCACTAATAACAATGACTCTCCCTCATGAGCAAACACATCCTGACCAAACAGAGAGCTGAGCAGCTCTTGGCTCCTCTGTCCTCCTCCCCCCGCTCTTTTCATGGCTCATCTCAACTTTTCATGAGACGGAAAATGGGAGTGGCAGAAACAGGGTATTTGTGTGACTCTGTGGAACGTGTGTCTGCCATAGTCGATGGGGTTTCAGCACTGCACTGTGGACAGTGCCTTAAATGTGAAATATTAAAACCCCCCCTCAACTTAAGGGCTGACGAGAGGCTTGACTCTGGGGGCTCTCTGCAGGGGGCCCTAACAGACTGTGACGGGGGGGGGGGGACTGGGAATGGTCGTGTGCCGCCATTGCAGTAGCGCACCACAGAGCAAGAAAACACATCAACATAAATTAAAGCGGCAGCGTCGGGCGTGAACATTTACTGATGAGTAATATACATGGTGTCAGCCGGACTTTGTGGTGCGATAAAAACATCATTTAAATCCTCATCAGTATTCACTGGCCTCAGTTCAGCTTTATGTCTGCAATGTTCCTGTTTCTGCGGCCAGTCCATTTACTCCGCGGGAGTCGATAGGTATTGAAAAAGCAGTATTTTACCGCAACCCCTTCTCTTGGCTCCCTCCTCTGTCGCAGCCACCCCTTGCATTCTGAATGTTCGGTCTGCATTTACTGCTGTCTAATTACAGGAACATGTAATACATCACAAAATAACCTTGACACATAATTATGGGAGAGGATAAGAGGAGACAGGGAGAAGAAGGAGCAGAGGAAAAGCATAGCCTTTTTTCTTATCACATATTGACTGCGGCATGTGACTCAGTAGATGGAAAAGCAGATACTGAACTCATTGTTCTGCTCAATTCAACAATTATTCAACTCTCAGAAGCAGATAAGTGTTGAAAGACAAATGAAACAAAGCAGACCGCAGAGCAAAAAAAAAGAGCCTGGCCTTTTCGAATGAAAATGTGCTTCCCTTTGCATTTTTTAAACTGAACAACAGCAATAGTTTTTGCCTCAATTTAAATAGACTGTGTTCTTTTAAATGCTTTTCCATGAATTAATACAATATTGTTGTATTTGCCTCCCCAGTGAAATAGGCTGTTTTTGCATTATAAGAGCTGTCTTTTTTTCTTGGGCCTGGGAGACTATTGTTAGCAACAATTCCCAGCCATTTTAAACCACACTGAATCAATATCTCATTTCCAAAGAGACATTTCAAAACCTTCATAGCTGTATGGAGCATTCTAGAGTAAAGAAAACCCAGGATAAACAAATGAAATCTATTCCTCCTCTGCCGACTTTCTCTTTGCGTTGTACCGTCAGTTAAACATGGGAGTCTGAAAACGAGAAAGGGAATATTCTGACCGTGACATTCTCTCATTTTCTGTTGTTGGCAAAGGATGAGTAGAATTAAAACAGAGAAAAGAAGAGCACACTTTTGCCTGCAGGATAACCCAAGAATAAACAGTTTTGCTGGTGAAATCAGGAGCACACTCTGAAAAAGCAGTGGCGGTATGCAGGCTACGCTCTGTGTGCTTCAGGTTTTGTGATGTGTGTCATTTGTCACCCTCTCTCTGCTCAGATGACCTGGACTGCTCTCCCATGCAGGGGTTCGGGGGCCTGGGCTCTTACTTAAGCCCAGCCTTGATGTGTCTGCATCCGTGTCTGCATCCGTGTCCACTGCAATGAATGTCTGACTACAGTAATCCCTATGGAGACATGCTGGGAACCGAGGAGGCGGTGTCGGTTTGCATGTGTGCACACACATGTAAGGGAGTATGTGCGGGTGTGCACTGAGAGATAGTTTAGCTCCCTGGGAAAAGCAAAAAGATCTAACCTGCCAAATGCACCCACAATCCCATCTCAACCTTACCTTTTACAGGGAAAATAGTATGCACAAAATACTCAAAGACCCCATCTGTCAAGATATGTGTCCTGTCAGTTTTAAGGTTTTCTTGCTCAGAAATTAAACACTTCCATTCATGGGCTACAAAAGCAAAGTTAAGTAAAATACTGTAGCAGAAGTGAATTGTATGGTGTGAAAAACACCCTTTTCAGAATCATTTATTCTCTTTGGTCAAATTGGCCTGTGTATAATTTTGCAGTTCCATTCCAGATCTAATTTACCCCAGGTGATGTAGATAGTTCTGCAATGCAATAGGAAATACATGACCCTGCAGCTGATGTGGTGATTTGCTACTTGTCAAATTTCAATGGGTCAGATTTCAGTAGACTAAATGATTTTATTAAAGTAATCCACTGAATCAGGAAACAGGTGTATAAACATGTGTTGTTTGGAAACAAACACTTAAGGCCCTACAATAAGTGCTACTGAAAATATTCAGGCATGTATTTATATAGCCAAATTTAATATTTCTTTTATGCACTTGTTTATCAATCAAATATCCTGATTTTGGACTGTTGTTAATAATATTGTTACCAAATTAGCAGTAAATAGCACCAGGAAGAAAATTAAAGTTCATCAGTGATATTGATTATATTCAAAATTATGAACCAGTCCTTTACATGAAACAAGGAAATATCTACTTTATTAAATGAGAAATGGAAAGTTTTCACATGTGTCTGATTGCCTGACTTTCTGCTCAGTACCAGTCAAAATATGATTAAAATGGGAATACCAAAAGAGTAGAAGCAATTCTTCCTCAGCCAAAGACAGATTACATCTGTAAGACTTTATTTGATATGTTAAACGCTACAGGGATAATTTGTGATATGTATTAATTAGCTTCTACTTATTCTTTTGATCAGGCTGTCTTACATAATTTGAAACCAGTTTAAATATCAATAATTTGCATGCCTGAAGACCCCATTTAACTTACAAATGAGACAGAGGGGAATAAATATTTAACAGAGACTGTGGCTGCGACACCAAGATTAAAACCCTGATAAATTAGAACACATCAAAAAGACAATATCCAGCATTCATTTTCAATCACATCCAATATTTATCAAATATCGATGTTAACAAAATGTCACTCAAACATACTATTATAGAGGAACATAAACAACCATCCTTAAAGATAGAAGCAATTATTACTACAATGCTACTTTGTGTTTGTATTTAGCAAAGACAGTTAAAGTGGTATATGTTCAGCTTTTGAATTATCTTTTTAACATGTAGCTAAATGTAAAATAACTGCTAATAGCACAGGTTATCAAGTTCTAATATTACTGCCACTTTTACAGAAAAAACTTCATCACTTCCTTTCTGCTGCCATTCTCATGCCAGAGACAGACAACAGTAGAGTGGGGTAAAGGAGTGTCACCATTGCTGGAAAACATGCACAAGCATCAAACTACTAATTTCCTGACTTGTCATACATAACATTATTTATGTGCAGAGCAGATATCGTTATCCAGCATTATCTCTTACAAAGATTACACTACACCTGTCATATATTTGGACGGGCAGATACTTATTGAAGTGATGCAGGTGAAGTGACTTGTTTCAGGGCTCAACGGTAGAGCTCTGGCCAGGCTTTAATGACAAATGTACTGATGCAGCATGCTGTCACCTCCCCAGGCTGTTGCTGTTGCCTTTATCGATGATAGAAGACATGTTATGTGTATCTGTTTTACATGTGTAGTCAATTGAGATTTGATACGCTCACATATTGATGTGTCTCACAGGGTGGGCTACCTTAATACTGAATGTAACCAATGCAAAGGAAACTCATCCTTGCTATTGAATCTTGCTGTCTTTTCTCTCTCTTGTGAGCTGACAGGCACATACCTAAATGTCAGCCTGCCTTTGGAGACCATTTCAGTAAAGATGTGATTAGCTATTCACCATGATTAAACTCTATTACACATCGATTCAAGATAAATGAATATCTGGAGAATACGCGCTGATTTCTTGCGTGTGTGAAATTGTCAAATTACGGGGGACAAGTACACAGCCGGTGCGATGGGGGACTGGAAACCACGCTCGCAGATATGGTGTATTTTGATTGACTGCTGTGAAATCTGTAGTTGATGCATTCACCCCAAAGATACACTTACCCCAGGTCCTCACTGGCAGCTTCGTATGAAACGTGTCAATAAGAGCAGCTCCCCTGCCACAGAATCAGCATATGACTGGGGGAGAAGGAATAAGTGCTCTCTAGAACTGCATGCTTTTACTTTACTGGTACTCTTAATGAAACAGCCAGAAACCCAATGCAGTGTGTTAGGTACTCAGTGCAGGGACTGTGAAATGTGCACTTTGAAATTCCAAAACCTTTATACTCAACAGCAAGATCTTTAATATAAATTGCTTTGAAAAAATCCATCTGCACAAAAGGTTCATATAAAAATGAGTGATGTATATCGTTCTAAAGGAGGATGTCTCTAAAGCAAAATAAAATTAATTAATAACAGGCCTACATTTAAAGGCATTTCAGGCTCACCAGTTCAGTAGCACATGAGCAAAATGGAAACATGAGATGGCCAACTAATACCACTGGCATAATTTTGGTTATATTTAAAAGAGGAACTACAATAGAAACTTCAATGAATGTTCTCTTCAGCTTTCCGAGAGAAAACAATCAGAAACATGAGTCTGCTTAATCAATAAAGCAGAACACAAGCTATTAAATATGGCATTCAAAAGGTGATCAATTTCACTGCACAGAATGGCTGCCTCAGCCCATTATGTACTGTGTAAGTGTGACTATATACACATGAATCAGATTCTTATAATCATGGATGTAACTTGCTTGTTTCAATCTCAACTGCGTTTAAACAAATGAATGTGTCAAAGGCCTCCCGCTGGACTAAAACAATTCTCCTAGGTAAATTTGCAATTAGTTGAAATCTGGTGTTAATTTACATAGCTGTGTATTAGCGAGGGGTGAGGTGGGGGAAGGGAGGAGAGGAGAGGAGAGGGAAAGAGGGAGGGTGCAAGGGGGGGTACAGCTGTGTTGCGATCTCTCCTAGGCCCACCGAGCCGCCGCGTGTGGTGGCTCCAGTGCTGGCTCTGCCTGCAGCCAGAATAGGTGACCTTCACAGAGCCTGAATCAATAGCGATTAACTCAAGTGCTGAAACTCACCGGTCTGCATCCTGCAGAAACGCTATGCTTCAATCCACCTCCTCTGTCAGCTACCCACTGTCCTTTTAACACAGTATAGAAGTCTATTCAAATCGTCACTGAAACATGCATTAAGATACTTTAACTAATAACAGAATTCTCAATGAAGCAGATATGCTTGTTTAATCAGCCCCTGGTCACAGTGGACAACCTTGTTCAAATCGCAGATCTGCTGTCCACATATTTGTTGGGACGTTTACATATTTACAGTCAGGTGGCAGATACAGTATACACTCAGGGACCGATGACAATAATGTACACCGATTTGTACAGGAATCCACAGCTATATGCTGCTGAATTATACATTTAGGCTTGTTAGCATGACTTTGACACACTTGACATATCACATCACAAGTTCCTTATAAATTATAGATGAAATCAATTTATCATAAAGTTGAATGTTGGGCATGCTGGCATAATGCCTTTGCAAGAGCACCTCTTCATGTGTTTCAAGAATTGTTGTAATAAATAATGTATGAAAAGCAATTTCTACCAAAAACAGAAACCACTGGGTCCTGACATTAACAATCATAGGTCTTGAATGTTGCATTCACCATTTTCAGTATTTATATGATTGTGGAATCATATTACAAAACATAGTGTCCCCTTTTGGTAGGTGAAATTCTGTGTTTGAATGCAGCTGGCCATTTCAAATACAACACATTTAGTCTTGACATCTTCAAGGCACATTACATAACAACAAGCATTGTAAGTTGTAGTGATGACTTAAAGGGTAACATTATTGTTTTAAATAATACGATTACTTCTGGGTACATTTTTCCACAATAGTTTGCTATTGTTAAAGTGTTCTGATTTGTTTAGGAATCCCACGTTAATAAAACCAATACAGAGAAGAGAACAGTGAACATATCCTCTTTTTAGTAAAAAGTTTCCAGAGGTACCTGTGCAATCTCTGGGAGTTACAAGATAAAAGTAAAATCTGTTATAATCATAGATAGAACCACAGTAGACAATATTTCACATTCTTTAAACAATCTTGCACCCATACAGTGTAATATGATGCAGCTTGTGCAAGAAGATACAGGTTAATGATGTTGAGGCAAGGATTCCCCTGCCAACCATGCAAAGCCATGCCATCCTGAGCTACATTTTGCCCTATTGTGTGTCACGCTGCTGGGGCGTAGACCACAGTTTATACTGGAAAAGCTATGCATACAACTTCCCTAAAGGGGCTTTACAGGACACAAACCCACTGGCTAACAATGCACAAGCAAACAGCACAGATTCAAATGTGCATGCAAATTCTCTTAGCCATTTTAAATAAATTGGCACCCTGCGCAAGTGGGTTGGCAGCAGGTCTGTGAAAAATTAAAAGATGTGAAAGGTGATGGGGAGGAGGTCAATGAGGGACACAGACTATGAGGAGCATATTAATGGATATTAAATCTCAAATATAAATACATACCACAGGAAATATGTAGGTTTTATAAAGATAAGGAGACATGTCCATTTTTGTACTGGACTGACCCTTGTATGTCCTACATTCATCACACCTGTTTAGTGTGACTAAGTATGATCACAGATCTATCAGAAAGTTTGTAATTTGTCATTGTTGATGTAAGGGATTTCATATATAAATACATAGTAGTATGTGCATATAGACATGCCCATATATGACACATATAATAGTGTAAAGATCTAGATCACTACAAAATATAAAATACAAATTTTTGTCATAATTGCCCCTTATACATGTACAGCTTCAGTGGCACCATTGGTGCTCATTGCATTTATATTAAAACCATGTTATTAAGATGAATGATAAAATTGTCATTATACCCACACTAACCAAACCAAAGAGGAAAACAGGAACATTTTTCAAGGACATTAATCATAGAAGTATCTGTAATCCTATTCTATGTAAGCAGGATTCTGTGGAATCTACTGATGACTGGTAACCAGTGAATATGATTCCATGTTCAATTTTCAGCAGTTCTTGGTGACACATTGTGTGACTAAGAAGAGTATATGGGTCACTCAGTTCATAGCTGGTCTTATTTGAGATATCGCTACTATATCTACCCTGCTTTACATAGCTGTCATTCCTGATAGTAAAAATTGAGACTGGGAAAAATAACCTTAGATTGAAAAAGCAGAAAAATCTGAATGTATGTAAGTTTAATTGAATAATAATTCAAGTACTCATGTTTACAAAATTGTACTTGGAAATCTTTCATGCCTAACACAAAGGAAATGGACTGCTATTGCAGTCATATGTCTTTAAAATTCTGTCATATACAGAACTCACCCAAGCACTGCATCTAACCAAATAAAATCAGAGAATGCTAATTACAAAAAGAGCACACCCCACCAGCAAATGTTTGCTCAGTGCATAGGCGCCAGACGCTAAGCGGCAGATAACATATTTGGACAAACATCAGGAAAGGTGAGCTTGCTTTTGGCAGGCCTCTGTTTTAGGTTACAAACCAAATGGGAGAATGAGCCAAGATGCTACGTTCATCTGTTGATGTGGCTTGAAAAATAGCCTGGTTGCTCCAAATTTGACAGGTGTTAACAGTGCCCAGGCCTTCCCTACCGTGCAGTGCCCCGCATCTCAATAATTGAGCACCGGCCTGGTGTCTTTGTGGCCTGGGAGCACGGAGAATTTCAGGTTAATGATTCCTGCCATGTCTTTAGAGGAAGAGGGAATTGCTTATAAAAATCTCCAAAACAAATCACTTTTCAAATATTCTGTAATGGAAGAAAAAACAAATGATGCCATTCATGAGTGTAATGCATAATTCATATATGGCATAGGGTGATGTATGTGTACAGTAGTGATCTGTTGTTCACAAGGATTCCCTACCTTTTCATTCTAAATTAGGAATAATGCTTCAAAAGGTAACTTCATTTCACAAACACTAAACCTACGACACTGACCATCTTTGGGGCTCAGTTGTTGGTTGCATGAAAGGGCCTTGCCAGCCCTGCACATTTTGACAGATGTCCCAAGCTCAGAACAGCTTCTCTGCATTTCTGTGACTGGCAGCTCGACAAGTACGTGTTTTTCTGCCTGGCAGATCCACCGTTTAGATATCCTGTTAGTCCAAGAAGGAAAGAACAACTTGCTTAGCCTGCACAAACCAGAAGAATGTTTTGATATATTCAGCCTGAAGCCCCAACTGATTGCTTTGAGAAATGTGCACAAAATTGGACTAAGTCATAAACTGCAAAATGAAATGAGTTCTCCACCAATGTAGTAAACATTTTTACACATTTAGGGGACATGTGAGATGAGGACTGCATTTTAATTTTTTCATCTGAGTGTATTATGCAGTGTCACATACCCACCAAGCACCCTTTCTAACTGCTAACTGAACACCGGATTTAACGTAAGCTTAACTGAATCATTGTGGTTTATTTTAATAACCATATAACACTGAAATATTGATTTTTCTTTACTTGGTTTATTACAATTTTAACTTTGTTTGTCCTTGTTGCTTTTTTTAATTTAAATCTATGTGTATTTTTAAATGGGCTACACCCAATTTCTACACTCAATTTATTTTAACAGAAATGTGAAAACAAGTAAATGTATAGCAATTTAAGGAGTTTTAATTCTTTAACGATTGCTGCCGTTACCTGCATAATATCCCACATTTGCTGTTCTGTGCAGATAATAGCTACCCTTTGCTTTTTACAAAGTACTGTATTTTGATAGGAGCATTCATAGCCATGTTTCCATTAAAATCTATTACATTTAAAATAATTAGCATTCTTTAGTTTTGGTTATTGATTGTGATGATAAATATAGCAAAGATACAGTCTTACAAAATGATGAGTACAATTAACAATACAGGCCAACTTCTTTTCGTTATTCATCATGCTTGAGAAGAAATCAACATCTGGCTTAGCTATTATGGTATGGCAAAAGTTTTAAAAAATAGACAGCAAAATATAGTATGCTACCATAGTAGATGAAACATTATGCCACCCTCAATGGAATGAATCGTACAACCACCAAAATCTTTCTGTGTCTCCTCCAAATGAAGGACACATTGGTGTATCTTACCGCGGAGGTCTTTTGACATTACTGCATAGTTTAATGCATAAAAAGGGCTGGCGGCGGATGAGGAGCGTGATTGGCTTAGGTGTCCTCGGAATCAGTCGAAGTTACACAACTTCATCCATAGCCGAGATCAATTTTCATGAAGGGCTAATCGGATTATATGTTCCAATTTTCGTTTCATCTCCACATATTCTCGTCTCTTCCACTCATTTCCTCCGCTCCTTTCCTCTACATACTTCCGGGATAGGAGACGAGTGGAGGAGACAAGAAAAAGTATTGGAATATACGGCTAGATTACTTGAACTTGAAAATGGCTGCAGGCGGTAATAAAATGTCTTCATGAGAATTTCTGTTGTCACTTTAATCTCTTTATGTGTTGTCTAGTAGAGAACTTTATTCAAATGAAAATTTATTTTGTATTTTGCATGGCGAAAAATTAAACATCAATTCTGAATATTCATACTTAGTCACTGAACTGTTATTAGGCTCTACCGAATGGGGTGATATGAAATCGTGAACCTCATATCGTATATCGAACCGAATCGTCAGAAAATAATATCTTCCCATCTCTATTATTCTCTCATTGAAAACAATGAAATCCGATTTCCTGTGTACTGTCTTTGCTGCCTGTGTGAACACAGAATACTTTGAGCTCTGTAACTAAAATGAGAGTTGTGCTTACATGATGCTAAATGTTTTTTTTACAAAGCAACAATACATACACACAGGCCTCACAGCTCTAGAACAGCAATATGTAGGATTATCCCACCAAGGTTAAGGCCAAAGTCCATATACCAAGGGGGTGAGATGTATACCTTTTCTAGCTGTCTGGAGGCAGTACCTTCTGAAGTAGACATTCACGTTATTCAGATCCAGCAGCAAAATCTGCCATTTAACAGGTATTAGTCTTGTTTTTAAAGTCATTATATTAAAGCATCAGTGATGGGTGTTTTGTGGGTTCAAACCACAGCCATAAACAAAGAAAGCATAGTGGGGCACCAAGCTAGAGACCGAGGCACCAAGCCCTAGATAACAAGCATCGTTATCATCTCACTACATACACTAATAAGCTCTATGACAATATTGAAGGAATTACACACTCCTAGATTTACCATACTTTACTATAGGCTGATCAATACTGTAACCTTATGGGACAGCAGGGGACAAGAGGTGTTGACTCAAATATTTTCAAATACCAGCAGTAACAAAATCAGAAAACGACAGAGACCATTAATCTGTGCTCCTCAAGAATTTTTAGTGATGAGGGCAATCCAAGCTTTACACAGTTCTGCACCCCTGAAATTACTACAAAATTGTTGTAGTACTTGTTTTTGTACTACTAGCAGTAATTGTAGCATAATTGTAGGCTACTTTGTGTTCCTAGTTTGCTCAATATTCTACCAACATTAGATTTCACACAACCTTCTGTGTGCTCTGTTTCTACAATAATTACAAGCAGCATTTTGTATGCACAAGCCTTAGAGTGCTTTAAAAATAGATTTTACCATGATTAAAGTAAGGTTAACATAATCAGACAGTTTTCTCCTTCTGCTGGGAGCTGTTGCCTGTGTAAGTCATTTATCTAAATGAAAACACAGTTTTTTTGTTTCATTGCATGAGTACATTTTTAAAACTCTTGACAGTTCCCCCTTCCATTTTTTCATTAATATGTCATTCCAAGGCATTTCCCAGAGAATAGCACTATCAGGAAAGCTGCATTCCAAGAGTCAACGCCAGAGTGTATTACATAACAAATAGCCTGCAGTATATCAAGCACTTCTCTTCAGGCACCACATACAAAATAAGAGCTAAAGGGGATGTGCTAAAATGAAAAGCCCATTAAATCCAGGTGACATGAGGACACTGTACTTTTCCTTCTACATTTACATGCAGACTTCATTAAGTCCTTTCTTGTAACATAGATTTTTATCTTGTCCTAAAAAGATAGCTTTTTGCCGACTACTATACACAGTATTTGTTTTCTACAAAAATGTGAAAAAAAGGAATTAGAGAGCAATCCTCACTTTTAATTAATCATTAGTTCTGGTGCAGTATTGTTCCTCTAAAGCTTAAAACCCTATTTGTAATGCATGACCCTGTTAATCCTTGCAAGAATAAACTGGAGGGTACAAACAGCCCAAGCAACAATCCAAGCCAAGTCTTGGTCATCATGCATTCTGATCCCTGTATATTGATGATTCTTCAGTGGTACATTAAAAAAGTAATACAGTGATTCATTTGATTGATGCTATATACATATTTATGCTCAAAGCTATTATTTTTTGGCTTTGGCACCTATTCTGAGCAGCATACACAGAAACAAAACCCTTTTCTGGAAAAGCAAAACATGCCTAAATCTTTTGACAAAACAGATGGAAACAATGCAACTGTCACACTTTCAACAACCTCAGCAACCTCAATTGCTGAGTGCTAATAAAAACATTAATAAACAAGGAGGCATATTTTCTTGAAACTATAACACATATAGCACATATTACAGGGCAAGATGTAAAGTTTACACAGGTTGTCTCATGTAGGGAATACTCATCAATAGGAATAATCTGTCCTGAAGTGACAGCTACACTCTCCGTCACCTGCACCACATTGTTTGAAGGGCCACATTATTCATATCCTGAGACTTTGCATTAATTGCTAATAAAAACATTAATAAACAAGAGGCCAAATTTTCTTCACAGGACTGGTTTAGCACATTCTTACAATAGTTGAACCCTGCCATTTGAAATAATGACCCCTGTGACTTAAAATCTATAAATTACATGGATGTGTAATTGTCTATAACACATATAGCTGTTGACAGATAAAAACAGTCACATGACAGTGTTATGTATTGTCTGTTCATGTAACTGTTACATTTTTAAAATGTTTGGAATAGTGTGGTGTGACTAATTGAAAAAATAGCAGAATTTCTACTTATGCTGCACTGCCATGGAACTATAGACCAGATTTTCAAATACAGAAGGATTTTAAGTTTTGGACAACAAGTTGGGTGGACTCACCTCTCTCGCATGTTCGGGACCAGAAACCAGTGCCGGTACAGTCACAGATGAACCTGTTCCACCCCTCCTTGCAGACTCCTTTGTTTTTGCAGGGGTAGCTTTCGCACTGCTTTCCGCTAACCTTGCCGCAGGAGGGCTTGATCCCAGCCCCATTTTGAGCTTCAGCGATCTGCCGAATGTCCTTGCTCCGCCCGTCGATAAACAGGTCCCTGATGCAGCCCACATAGCCGTAGTTAAGCATGGCCGTCCACAGCTCGGTGGGCAGAATGAGCCCTGCTCGGTTCTCCGGCAGGCCACCCAGGTACATGTCCCCTTCCAGGTCCAGAATCTCACTTTCTCCACTGGCTGTGAATGGGGTGCGGCGGCTATTCACAGATATGGTGCCTGGAAGTGTCAATGACAGAGGAATGATGGCTTTCTGTTACTTGTAACGATACAATTCCAGAGATATAATAATGTTTGATGACTCAGGAAATCAGGGACAATTCATAACAACTGCTGCTAGTAGGTCACCATCACAGTTGTATTGATGTTTTTACTGAAGAGACTAACTCTTCATCAATTGAAGCTACAGATACTACTTTTGTCTCCCTTCTCCTGTTATTACACAGTCCCTTAACAGGAAAAATCCTGTGAGTACAGTACAGCACAGAGCCGCCTTGGGCGTCTTGGTAAGTCATTGCCTTTTTTACTGACAAGTGGGTATTGAAGGACACTGGGTCCTCCTTTAATAAGTTCCCAGAGATGCACTGTCAGAGATTAATAAAGAACAGTCACATAAGCATTACTGTCTATGGGGACACCTGAAAAAGAAAGAAAGAGAGCGTGCAACTCTTGTAATACAGTACACAGACTGCTGTATCAGTGGATTATCCCTGTTTATGTCTCCAGTGACAATGTTTGAAGCTGCCGAACCACCCTCAATCAGATACAGGACAAGATGTAAAGTTTAAACAAGTTGTCCCGTGTGGGGAATACCGATCAATAGGAATAATCTGTCCTGAAGTGACAGCTACACTCTCCGTCACCTGCACCACATTGTCTTAAGGGCTGCATTATTAATATCCCCTGAGACCTCAAAAGAGCGTAGCTCTATAAAGTGATATGGAGTCATCCTGATCGATCCAGAGAGCGAATGCTGGAACTTGAGGTCTAGTGGGGAGTGGGGGAGGGGGTTGGTGGGTGAGAGACTAGCAGGAGATAAAAAGAGAGAGAAACTAGGGATGCTTGGTCTGTTTCATAAAATGATCCAGCACAGAGGTTAAATAATTTAACCACAAACTACCATCCTATAACCTAAACAACTGGGTGAAATTCTGATCTGCAATACAATGGAAACTCAAATCCCCTTTTGAATCTACTATCAGACTTTTACAGAAACTTTAGGTAGCAAGGGGCAATGGCATGATTATTTATTTGTCTTTTTTCAGTAAAAAAAGGTTTGCAAGAAAATAAGAGTTTTATTATAATTATTGCAGTGTCCTTTGACATGTGTAAACTGGCCTGACTACAAAGTTTCTTATGAGTCAAACAGTATTTCAGACTATAGAAACCTACCTCTGTAGAGGCTGAAACATATCTTTTCTAAAGCTCAATAGATTTTATCAGCATTTACCTCTCTATGACTGTGAAGTGACATCTGGATATAATAATTGTAAGTTATGTAGGATTTAAGGACATTCAAAAACAATTACATAGCCATAAAACAAAGTCATAACATTGTGACTTTATAATTTGTTCATTGCCATGATCTTGTGGAATATACTGTACTGTGAGAAAACAAAACATGTTGAAGGGATGCCACTGAAGCTGATGACATTTCAGGCAACACTAAATTTGATTCATAGACTTTAAAAAGAATATAATATCATAAAATATCAGTGCTGCATGTCATAATGTTCACATATTGAAACATATTACAGTACACACTGGTGGTTATTGCAGAAAAGTCAAGTGTCATGAATCTCACCTGATCTCCCATCTCGTTGTATGTCAACATGGTACCAGGCCCCATCATTCACCTTGTTCAGGGTTGCTTTGACCTTGATTGTTCCAGAGCCCATGTCCAGCAAAAGGTAAAGACTGCCATCAAGAAGCTCCACTGCAAAGAAGTCCACTTTAGTGTTTTTCTGACTGCGGGGGTCCTTTCTGTCCTGGGGTTTCCCATGGGTGAAAAGAATCAGGCCGTTAGGTTCCGAGGTGCGGAAGTCGAATGAGATAGAGCCCATGCGCTTGGTGTTCCACTTGGGGAGGCTAATGTAGGCCTCAGGCGTCTCAAAGGAGATTGGATCCAAAGTTGCCACATTCTCACATTTGAACACCACATCTCCCTGGATCTTCATTTTGGGGTCCACAATCCTGGCCAGGCGTGATAGCTCCAATCTGATGTCATTGTTTTTGTAAACAACCTGTTTCAAGAATAAAAATGGGGGGGTGTCAGTATGTAGAATACCTCAACTGGTTGCGAAGTCATACTGATGGCAAGCAAAAATAGAATATCCCTTATTATACCTGTTATTGTTGTAGGTTTTGAGCATGAATGTCTACCCAGCCTGATGTCAAAGCAATTTTGAATGCACTTTTCAATAAGTTCCATTCTACTCTTATTTGAGGAGTATATGGGAACTCAATATAGCCTATGATTACTTAAAGATCAAAGGACTAAATAGGCTACTATTTCGTAGGCCACTACGAAAAATACATAATACTATTAGAAAAAAACTACTCCAATTATATTTTAGTACTGACATTGGAACATTAAGGAGTAAAAACTGAGGAATGAAATCATCGAATGAAGCTACTTCCAAATAGTTTTGGTCTGTATTGTTTGAAGCCATCTACTTTCCCTGTACTAGCACAATAGACTGTACAACTGTTATCCGACAAACTTATTGCCAAACAGCCTACATGCAGAATGGAATTCAAACGTGAGAAAGGCCTATGTACCTAAGCGTTGTTCACCCGGAATATTTGTTGGCTACCTTCGTAATAAATTAAGCGAAACTTAACCTTTTTAAGGAGGCCACGGATTGGTTACATGTAGCCAAACACTCAGTTTTGAAAACAATTTTGTGGTGTTAAAGAATGTGTTTTAAATCGAATATTAAACACATATTTTAAAACGACATTATCTGTCAGGAAATTATCCCTGAACAGTGGGAATTCTGTTCGCGCTCAAATTAAATACTCAGCTGTCGAAAACTTACTTGATTACATGAGTTTTTTTCTTCTCTGTTTCCCATTTCCCCGATTTCTATCTATTTAAATTCACAGTTCAATGGTGTATTCTTCAGTACAGTTCTATGTTAACTTTTGTTCTGTGTATAAGCATGCAAGTCCTCCGTCCTCGCGCATGAACGGTCGCTGCTACTGTTACCTGCAGCCCACGTTGAGGTGAGCAGTCATTCCTTTGAGGGTTCCATTTAACTGCAGCTGATTAAGATTTACCATATAACTCATTTGCACTGTTCCTCGCAGTCCTGTTTCATTGTTGTGTGGAGCGACGGAGTAACAGTCGGTCCTGAAATTGGCGGCGTGAGGTTCAGTACCTTAGTCTGAGTTACTTCTGTAAGAACAATTATCAGGACACGCCCCTTGGGAAACCCAAATACGCGTTATTCTGTTGTGAATTTCCCAAGTCTCAAGTGCTCTGAGTAACACCGCGTCACTGTACATTTTTCAGACCTGATAATGGATCTTTCATAATCTTATTTCTTTGACAAGATTTAGTTAACACTCCATCACATTCACTTTTTTTATAAGGCCACCAAAGCATGTTCCTTCTTGAAATATCCAAATGACAGTGCAGTCATTTCGTTTCAAATGAGTCTCTTCAGCCCCAAGTTTAAAACGTAATTCTTTGCACACATTTGATTGACGCGCTTAAACGTCAACAGCCAGCAACCAAAGTGAACCTTATCATTTGGTCGGAGACTTTCTTGGTATTATTATTATCGAAATGATTAAGACATATTTTGAATTACATCCATGCAGAACCTTGACTGACAGGTTCTGATTTCAGTCTCATTTGGTCCAAACCAAAGAAAAAAAAAAAAGCGAAGAATGCTAGCAATCAAACTAGAAGTTTATATTTTCATGGATATAGGAACAATGTATCGTTTTAGTGTGTTGGTACATTTCATCAATCTGGCATGTATTTCAGCATAATACTTTTTAGAACGAGCTGTACTGTGCAGTTTAATCTAAGATGCTAATGTGTATTTGTGATATTCCCTATTTCCTTGTTGGTTACTGCAAACTGGGATAACATTCTGACCATAATTTCTGTCCTAGGGGCTGGGGGGATGGGCGCTTGATATAACCTAGTTTCCCTGGGCTGGAATCCAGTCCTGAATGCATGTTTATAACTCCATCAAGGGCCTAATATTGCAACATTTCTCAAAAGGAAATTATGTTGAAATGAATTCTTGGTCAGGAGCTGTACATGTGTAAACTGCATTAACAGTATATTTGCTGCTGAACACAGGAAAGTTGTCAATGTTGCTTGCTATAATGCCAGACATCCAGGTCCGTTTTCCCTGACAGATATGGTAAAAGCCTGACAAATATAATTGTATTGCTCCTTGCAATGAAAACAAGGAACATCATGCATGTCCTCACCTGATTTGAAAATCTTACGTCAGGCTTAAGTCTAGCTTGGTTTTCTGTGGGAGGGCAGCTTATCAGTTGTAAGTTGGAATATAAGTAGAATAAAAATAAACGTGATAATGACAAAAAATAATAGCGCTGTTGGTAGTGTTCACATGCTAGCAATCAAATTTATTTATTGACTGATTACTTACTTATTAAAACAGCATATTACTATACTTTTTTTTTTTTTAAAGAGCATTCACTATAAGATATACATTTTGTCCACAGTTGTTATGGAATCAAAAGACTGCGGTTAGGGTGACACGTGATTCTTTGCTTAAATATGGGCACAAAGGCTTTTCAACTTTTGACCAGTACTCAGTAAATTAGAGCCAAAAATTGCAATCAGACACAAAGACCATCTTGCTGTCGAGCACAGATGTCTGCCAGAGGAGAGATGCAGTGGCCAATTACATGCAGAAATCATCTCTGCATTATTACGCTGATCTCAATGTGCATCACGGTGAAACACAAAGACAAAACCGAGAGAGGTAAGTCTATATAACAGGACCATTAAAGACCATGGATAATAAAGATGCGCATGGGCCAGAATTGTAAATTGAAATTCACTGAAGTGGAAAATTGAAGGGTTTTTCCCCCCTTTTTCCAGAAGGAGCACCTCTTCCTGATATTTGGGCCACAATGCTCTCAGAACCTGCAGTTTTGTTTGGGAACACAGCTGTCAACAGACAGATTTTGTAGCTTTGGGATTACAGATAATCCTGGAAGATTTGACAGTAAATCAACACATCCTTCAGGTACCCGAGAACTGGTGGACTACAAGATTGTCTTTTTTCCCACCAAGGCATAACTGTGAAATCATGGCTTTCAGATTCCAGGAGAACCTGTATCACTGGGATCATAATGCTTCCCAAGAATTCAACACAAACAAATACGTGCAGGCTCAATCCAGAGCGTTTTTACCTATTTCACATGTTACAACCATCTACAACAGGCCCTCTGTTGTTGATTTAAATAACATCCATCTCCCTGTGGAAGGTTTGAGGGCTCTTTCAAGGATATTGCCCAAATTGGCAGAAAGAATTCAAAAGATCCTGTAGGGAAGACACATTAGATGCTTGACTGCACTTATTCTGCCCACCCTCCTACATCAAAAGTCATTACCAGTTTTCAAGACGCTCATGCCACACACTAATTAAGGTTGTATAAGAGCTGGAATTTATGTATTCTACTGTCACCCAGGCTGTTTATATAAGCATTTAAATGTGACGTTCTTAATTTTAAAATCGATGCAAGTGTAAAAATAGCATGGACAGCATATTACACTCCCAGCCAAGCCAAAGGTTGCAGAGGCACTTACTGGGTTTAGTAGTACAAGAATGAATGCAAGAATAGACTCCTGTGAACAAGACTGGTATGTATTGATACAGACTAAGTAACCAAGTAATTGCCACACTAACCTGTAAATATTGTCTTCTAATAGGAGTAATTGGCATTTCTTTCTAAGGACGTATACGATTATTATTAAGATATTATAGGGTCATGGTATCTGTAAGTGTATAAGATGATATACCCACTGTGAATTATGTGAGGGTTCAATTATACTGACAGAAATATACATAGTTAATCTATAATGAATGAAGAAAAGAAAGGGTATAAGATTGACATGTGTTTCTTCCAATTTCAAATTTTAATTTAAATCCCTATTTTTCTATGTCTCACAATTTTTAAAGAGCAGTATATTCTTATCAAAACAAAGCCTGTAATGATTCCATAAAGATATACATTTCATCTTTCCAAGGAGATGCAGTATTGATCCAGTGAAAACAGAAATCCACAGATTCTGATTTATTTCTTCTTTTCTTATCTGCACCAGACTGCACCTGCGGTTTAATTGATCTATCCACTGAAAAACTTTTCTTAGTTTTAAATGAGCATACAAGGACCACACAGTCAATTCAAAGGCAGCACATTCAGTCATTTACTGAATAAATAATACTGTGCAATCACTGCATGTACAAACCAACACTGCATAACAGAATCACAAATTAAGTTGTCTAAAGAAAGCTTCTGTCATAACCTCTGCCACCAATGTGCACAAATGACCTTGAGAATTCTACATTACTTTAAATAAACAAATATATCAATATCATTTTTCACATCTTTAAATCACCTAACACTGACTGAACAATGGTTATTATTATTTTTCTTTGCATTATTGCTCCTATAGATTGCAGAAAATTTGACCTGATGCATTTGCCATCATCTAAATAACATTTACTCAAGGTAATCTCTGGCCATCAGTAAAGTCTGCTTCTGTCACAAAGTAATACTGTATAATGTAGTCATTCCAAGCCTCTGAAATTTGGAGTCTTCAGACATCATGTAAAATGGCAGATCATTTATTTATGTGCCATCAGTTAGCAAAAACATAGCAGGGTGTTTTAATTCTCATTCCTGACCTGGATTATTGCTTGAAATAAACAACAAAATAGTTTCTTATATATTTTCTTTCTTTGTTACACAAACAGATTGTGATTCATAATGAAATCCCAATAAGAAAATAGCTTTAGGTGAATTGCAAGTGACAGCAGTGTAATTCTGTGGTCGTTTTCATGCAAACTGTATTCAGAATGTCACTTCTTTGCCCAAGAGAAAAGATAGTGAATCCAACAACGAAAGACAGATTGGGATCCCAAAAGAAAACCGAACATGAGGGATTCTAGTTAAAACCAATTAAAACATACATGCCATTATTTTGCTCAGAAAAATGTTTAATGATCTTATTTTTAACAATATTTTAAAACATACATTTCTGTACTATTTTTTCTGATTACATATTGTACTTTTTGTTTTTGTTTGCTCTCTATCTATCTATATATCACAGCTTTTAAAAATATGGCTTGCGTTCTCTTGTAATTCCATATGATCGATTCAGAGTTTCATGGCATTATGGCATTGTTGATCAGAATAACATATGAAGTCTTTATTCAAAGTGATTTCTGTAACATTGAATGGATGCATTCCAGGGTGAATTTGAGAATTGTGTATGAAAAGAGAGATATATGTTTGTTTGAATAAGAGAGGATACAGTAGAATTTCATCAAGGGGTTATCTGCTTTTGCAGAATTGATGCATACAAAAATGCCACCCAAAAAATTTAATGACCTTTTTGGGGCTTAGTTATTCAAGAAGAAACAGAAGAAATACCAAAACCACTTGACACAACCATCATAATCAGAACAGCTTCTTGCATGGCAAAAATGCCACGAAGACAACTGCTCCCACAAGAAATAATAATATCATTGCAAACATCAGGATATGAATTAGTAAACCACTGGATGTTAACTGGTAGAGCAGCATAAAATAGGGGAAAATGCATCATTTTTAGGTGGACGTTTTGGTGTGGCATGCCAGAGAAATCGCCACTCTCTCCCGAGTTTGACACATACAGAGAGGCATGATCTGCAAGGCGTGTGTCTGTGCCCTGGTCTGGCTCCACCGGTTGGTCGATGACATGCACATTAATCATCAGCAGCCGTCTGCTCCACCTATAAATCTCTGCCTACAGGCCTTCCCACCACTTTCAAGGAATTAATGGCTCCTGGGTCAAACTGGAGAAAAGTTTGAAATTGGTATAGATTATTCACCAGTCAAGGATTCCCAGGGGCTCTCTGATGATATTTGCATGGATAATTTGGAGATGCTCTTGTGACAGAAAGTGAGTGGACCTTGGTACTACCTCAGAGATATGAGCGCTCTATCACTGAAGGGGTGAGGCCTAGCTGCATTGCTGGGCCATGTTCCGCTCCACAGTGGCACAAAGGCTGAGACAGTTACACAGTGTAATATCAAACTGCAGCTGAAATTATGTCTCTATTGAAAGTCCAACATTTCTCTGTACAGGAGATTCAGCAAATACAAATATTTACTTTTATAATTGGAATGATATCAATATAGATCAATAGAAATACTACATAAATACAATAATTAATTGTAATGGTATAATAACTTATACCACAATAATTTTTTAAATTAGGCTTTGTAATGCTTACAGCTGTTGGGTGCAAATTAAGGATATCAATAAGTATTTATTGATTATAAAAATAAAAATTTTTGAAAAAAATGATTCAATCTTTACAATTTCCATCCAATAGTTTTATGAATCATAAAAGATTTATGGCAAAAAGTAGGACATTTTAAGAAATTAAATACATTTTACAGGGTAACTTACTGTATTACGGTATGCTCCACTAGCTAAATGTAGTACTGCCACACCACTAATACAGAAATAACATAACACAGAAGAAACAGAGGCTGAGAAACAACAGACAGTGCTTTTATGTGTTGTTTTCTCCCTGAAAGGATCCAGATGACACAAAAAAACAACAACAAAATACAAGCTGTCGCTTTAAAACGTTCCCTGGCAAGCATATGACATCTCTAGTGGAAACAAGCCCACCATGCTGTGATTTCTCACAAGCCCTGTCACATGACCCTCGGCCCTCATGGCCAAATGCAAACACCGTGGGAGGGGCTTTCAATGAAGAGGGCTCACACATCGGCTTATCTCACCACGTCAGATATGCAAACCTCTAAACGGCCGAGTGACACACATGTACACGCGTGTGTACTGTAAAAATGCATGCATGCATGTACGCATACATTAAGCATAATTATATTTATGTCTTGTCTGATCTCCACCAAATATAGCCCGTTGCGATTTCCCAGCATTGAAGCACTCACTGGAAACAGCTACAGCTGTTTCTCTGGAAGACCAGGTTTCTCATTCCGGGTGGATGCCAGATATTAACTTTCCAACTGGGCTGATCCAAATGGATCAGCTGGAAGTGGGCTGGGCCGGGCCATCTGCTGAAGCTGGGCAGTTCGTTGGCTCGGCCTCCAGCAGACGGCGGGGGAAACGCCAATCTACAGTAACTCAGCGGGCTGTTATTTGATTCATCATCTAAGCATGGAGAAGATCGGGCCCTGTCTGGCACATCAAAACAAATTTTTTGCAAGCATTCAAAGGGAGAAGTGTTGCAGTTCTGCATGACAACATTTAAAGAGAGGCTACAGTAATTACCTTGGTTTCCTTATGACCATATTCGGCAAAATGATATAACCAGACTAGCACGCTGAAGACAAGACAATGCCATCCTCCCCAAGCTCTCAAAGTGTGGCAACCTTGCTTGCACAGATTTCCCATAAGCTCATTGTTGAGTGTAACTGTTTTCCCTGGTTACAACTTAGGGGTGTTAGACATATAAGAGTCATATCAGTTTCTGTTTTCTCCATAACGTGATAGCATGTTACAGTACATGCAAAACAATGCAAACTGTAGGTTGGCAGACAGTTTGTTTTGATTTTTTTTTTCCCTGTAACACATGTAACTCATATGCTTATCAGCTGTTCATTTGTTGTTGTAATACCCAACACAGTCCACAGGGTGGTGTATTTTCCAAACTTCAGTTATGAAATTTGTACATAAAGACAAAAAAGGTACATGGATTTTGTACTAGTATTGGACCTGTCATCTCATGTAATATACAAGGAGAGCCTGGTTATATGACAGGAAATACAGCTGTGAATTGTAAACGAGATATATTTAACTCATGAGTGATAACAACAGTAATTAATGCAGGGAACACATTTGTCTTCACAGAATCCCATTTCTGCACCAAATAAACATTGGCAGTGCAAAGGCAACATGAAAAGAAAGAAGCACAAACTGTCTTGTGTTATGTAAATGAAAAATATGCACAAGTAGCTTTTAAAGAGTAGCAGGGCACCAAAAGAGCCAGTAAGATGACACTGCTGACTCTTGTTCTCAGTAGCAAAGCATGATTCTCCATAAGGTCAGCTTGGTGTTTACAGTGATTGGTGACAGACAAAGCGAGGGTCAGGAAAATCATACCTGGACTGCAAATTGCCACAAGCGAGTACAGTTATTCGTCATGACCCTCTCCTCATTCAAGAGCACTGCGGCTGCTCTGCCTAGTGCAGCTGCCTTATCACTCCAGCACATGACCTCTCATACTGCTTAAGCACCCAAATGCCTTGCCATTGATTTTTCAACCATATCCTTTCTACTTCTTGAGTCTGTATTGTGAACATATTAGCATACTTGATGGATTTTACATGCATACCATACAGAATGGTACCACACTGGCACGCTAACCTGTGTGTTTCAGTGACACTACATGCTAGGACTGTCCTATCAGTTCCCTGGTGTCACACTTGTTCAGATAATTACTGCCTGAGTTAGCCATAAATCTCAATCATAGATTTTCTAAATTATTATTTTATTTCTGATTGAATATTATGTATAATCTTTTTGCATACAAATTAATTCTGAATCAATTCCAATTCCTCTGCTCATTTTTGAGAGCAAAACGCAAAGCCTTAAATTAAAACTAATGCCCCCCTCCCCCTTTTTTTCTTAATTTAAGGTAAGAGTGGTAAGGAGACATTGTATTACCGTGATCATTATTGGCAGATCACTTTCAACAGGAAAGTTCAGGGAGCAAGGAAGATGATTGGGGGACCTGAGATCAAACTAGAGTTGGCTGGCAGGGGAGCATGTCTGCACAGGTCAGACTGGGGTGACAAACAATGCAAATTACGGCCCCCCGGCCCCCTCTGTGAGAGGAGGAGGAACACCGTCAGGTAGGTCAGAACTCAGCGCGGGCGTCCTTGGCAGCGGGCCGGCCGTCATGGCAGTATTCGGAGGCAGAGAGGGAAACACGGAGAGTGTGTCAGGAATAGAAAAAAAAGCCAGCCTGGTGCAGGAAGTAGGGCAGGGGGGATTATTTGGCTCTTGTGCACATCCCCTCTGTGAAATTCTGGTCCGGGGGAGTGAAGGGGGGTAGAGGGGGAGGGCGGGCGTGTGAAGCGTGAGCGAGTGACGGCAGCAGCTCATTTCCCGCTCGGATCAGCGTGGACGGCTCGGGAGAGTGCTGCACCTCTGACAGCAGCTCTGGGGTATGATCTTATGCCAGACTGCCCGCCCATCTGTACTGGCAGGAGGGGGAGGGGTCTAGCAGTGCCGAAGAAGCGCTTCACCAGCATGAGAATATGCCAGGGTAACACTACAACAGCCAGCTTTTCCTCCCCTGCCCAGGGATGACATCATCCTTTCAGGATGGTGGAGCTGGCCAGTGCCAGCATCCTGGAATTTAACACCTACAATATGGCTCCCCCCAACAGCAGAAGCAACAATGGCTCCTAGACACAATAGGTGACCACATTTGAATAAATGCAAAAATTTCTCCTTTATTAAAATGTTCTTTGGACTATTGAAATTAAAGGTGTTGGGTTCAAAAAGCCATCAGATTTGTCACTGTAATTACAAGTGGAAATCTTTGATCTGGCTTCCATGGAAACTGCAGAACACCTTGTTCCTCTGGTAGAATAGGCAATAAAAGTATTACAGAACTAGAATAAGGTACATCATAGTGTTTAATACTATAATCTCAAAAACAGGCACCGTTTTTCTCATGTAGCTACTCTTAGAGATGTAAGTGGTATAGAACATTTACCTATTAAAGGAATACATTGTCATTTATACCACAAATGCAGATTTTCCTCAGTAAAATCCAGTTGGCGACTGACTATTGCACAAGCTTTGAGTAACTCATAAAGTATGACTTTTGTTTAGATGGAGACACACATGCATACATTTATTTCTTTGATTATTCAGAGGTTTTTATTTTATAGTTTTTAGTAACTTCCCTTCTTAAGTGTGTGTCTATTTCTGTTGGAATATTTTGACTTGCAATCATGGCTCTTATTTCCTGGTGCTACCAAAATCGGTTATAGCCAGGGCTTGAGTTGAGGGATGATGCGGGGGGATGCCACCTTGCTTGGAAAAAATTTTGACCACAACCATCCCCCTTGAAAAATTGTCTTCCCCTTTCCCATCCCCATTGCTTTAATGGAATTAGCTATGCTATTTATTGCCTAAACGCAAAAAGATGAAACCTCATCGATATTTAAATGTCAATTTTAAGTTATTTATGCTCCAGTTTTTGTTGTTTTGTATCCTCTGTGCCCATTGATTGCTTATTGCTTATTTGATTGGAGCCTGCAAATGCATGCTTCTCATTGGCTAATGCAACTTTACCGTGAGTTTTGCTTTGGACGAGAATTTCAGGTGCTACAGGTTGAAATGGCTAAGCGACCAGTTCAGCAGGACCTTAGCAGTTTTTTAGCATAGAAGAAGAAAATGACATGTGAGATGAAGCCAGTCTCATGTATTATTAATACATAATACATATTAATACCTATTATGTCCCTTATGTAACAAAACTTTGGCAACAGCTCAACCAATGTTTTGTCTTGAATGAGACCACTGCATCAAAATCAGTATCAGCAGAATATCTTGTTAGCTAAGAAATATAACCACAGCAAAGACTGATTCTTGATTGCACCCCTGTATATACTCTTAATGTCACTAAATTGTCAGTATTGAGCGTAGTGTTTTGAAGTCTTAGATTTAAATCTAGATGTCTGAAAGCTCAGGCCCAATATAATTTTCAAAGTATTTGTGCCTTTAATTGAATGCAGTTGTGTTGCCTACTCTAAATCTCATTTTATTCAATTACCTGAGTCTCTACTCAGGCAACAGTGGTGTTAGTCAAATGACTTAAAGCAACTAGAAGAATTAATGAGGGTACTATCAAATGTGCATAAAACAATTTAATTTCTGCTAAAATGAAAGTTGTTTGTCTCCTATGAAAGTTGTTACAGCAGCACATTAGTAACTTGTGTCTCTTTTATCACCTTCAACTGGGTAAGCTTGAATTAATTAATTTAATATGTATTTTCAAAATTCTCGGAGAGAATGAGTTCATGTTACATTTTCCCACTTCAAAAATACAGGTGAGGGCATGGACACTGGTTCAGAAGGTGCAGAATAAAAAAGGCAGGAAGAGACAGCTCACCTCTTTCAAGCATCCCATGAAATTGTTGCTGACTGGAGAGCCAGGTAAGTCCGCTGTGCTTGGGCTCCCTCCGACATAAAAGAAATCATCAGATCCAAGCATGGTGTAGTCCTCTTGAGTGTAACCGGTTGTGGTGAGGATGCCATCCACAGATATTGTAACCTGTTCAAAGGGAATAATGAAACAAAAAGCCCACACATGACCCTCTGAATTCTGCCCCTCGCCGGATTCTCCAGCCAGGAGCCATTTTCTTTTCCTTTTGCTCGTTCGTGTATTCTTTGGATCATAAGGCCCGGTCCCAATATACCTTGGACCCTTTGTTTCGATTTGACAACATTTTGATTTTCTCATGAAGTTACATCTCTGGGTTAAAGAGGACAGGTAAAGAAAATATTTCAGTGGCATATTTTCTTTATCTTTGATGGGGACAAGAAAATGAGTTTTTTGGTATTGGAAATTTAGGTTTGGAGGGTTAGTACATGTTAAAAAAGCAAGGACAAATTGCTTGTACTTGTTTTAGATTAGGTTACTATCTGGATAAGTTCAAACACTGACAAGCATGCACTGATAGTGGGGAGTCTTACCATCCTACACTCAAATGTGCAAGCCATGATTGTGGTTTGTTCTTTCTAATTTTGTTCCTTTTTCCAAACTAAACAAGGTTAACAATGGAGGAAAGGTAAAGATGCAATCACAAACTGTGCGCAAGCCACTATGTCAAGCTAAAGGAGCAAGCAAGGGCCAAACATGACACAGCCAGGCAAAAAAAGCAGTGGGAGGAGGTTCAGGTGAGATGATCATTACTTTCACTTGCATGCTGGGAAGACAAATGGAGGACTGTGGCATAGTTGACAGGTAGGTGAGTTAAGTGTTAGTGGATATAGGTTAGCACACAAAGGGGGTTATGGAAGCTGGTGTAGGGGAAGCAGTGACATTTAGGCATGCCATGCACAAAGTGTACTGGAAACAACTGTCAGAGCTCCCGCGTTGGAGATTTTTTTTTTTATTTGATTCGATTTTCTTTTTTTCTTTGTGGAAAGCTTCTGCCAGTTCGCCGACAGCGGTCGCCAAAAATGTTAGGAGGCTTTGTTAATACACTAAGCCCTACAAAGGTCTGATCAAGAAGTCTTTTGAAGAGGAGAAGAAGTTCAAAGAAAAGAGGGAAAAAAGGAAGTAAAAGCCGTGGTGAAAAAACGGGAGGGCGGAGGAGGGGGGAATTAAAAAAGTGAAGAAAGCCAAGAAATACCAACCCCGTTTCCTACTGATTTGATAATGGTGTCTAGAATGAAACTCAAAGAAAAAAGGAAGGAGGAGGGAACACACGGCAAACCCAAAAAAAGACAATAAGAATGATATCTACCAGACAATGTAGTTTGTTTACCATAGCGTGTCCAATGCCTGATTGCTTTGCGGAAAAGGGGGAAGAAAGGAAATTAAAAATAGTGAACAGAAGGGTTGTTAATAAAAGTAAATAAACAAAAAATAAAATCAATGATGAAGAGTAAGGGTGTTAGTACATTAGTTGGTTAGGTAACGGTTAGTAAAAATAATGGTTCATTCCATGAATGGTTAGTGTTAGTCTTACAAAGCGTGTCTTCCAAAAAGACAGACAGAGACTGAGACAGAAGGAGAGAGAAAGAAGAGGAGAGAGTAGAAGGAAGTTGCAAGGGCTGGTCTAAAAGCCTGCAGCTGAGATCCCAAATCCAGTGTATCTCACAGGCATTTGGATAAACCTTTCAGAAACCATTACAGAGTAATAGCATAAAGTAAGTACTTACATGTCAAACTCTTCCAAAATACCAACCGGTTTTTGATTCCAAAAACGCTGTTTCACTTGGCAGTGAAGCTAAGGGTTGGCTAAATGAATCCTTTAACAAGAGTCCATTCAATCTTAGTCTACAGCAGATCAGATCATTCCCTCCCTGAATTACTGAATGCACAAAATCATTTCTACAGTTCCTTATAGACTAAGCAGTGATGATTCTTCTTTATGTCTCTCAGGAGGGTCAGAGAACTACATTAATATTGTCTTTGTAATGTGTTACCAAATTTTTTACACCCATGTCAAAGCTGGAGTGGACAGTATGTCTAATCACTAACTGTTAAAGTAATATGGCTCTTTTAGTTATAAACTCTACTGTTCTAAAGGATACATAGCATCAATAAATGAACCTCTGCTGGAATTCAGTTTTCCTTATTTTTCCAATGACATTCGCAATTTCCTACAGCACGGAATAGCTGTCCTTTTCAATTCCAGTCAGAAGAAAAAGTATGGACCCGAGCTATCTGCATATTTTAAAATGTGATTTGCCAGAGATTTTACAGTTCAACAGAGATCGGTCTGGAGTAAACAGGGATGATTGTGGTTGGCTGGAGCTCCGTCTGCTTCACAGATAAGACTCACTAGTCCTGAAAGTGAGGGGAATATCTAGAGGAAACAGTCAGTCTTCTGAAGCCATCAACCTAGTGATGCCTTCTGACACAAGTGTCTGCTTAAGGAAGCAAAAACGTGTGGCTAAATGGATAAAATCAGAAGGGAAATTGGTGCTCTTGGAATTCAGAAATAAAACTGAATGTATTAAACTGAATTAATGAGTTAATTAATAAATAAATTAATCAAATAAATAAAAAAACAAATACTCAACATATGCAACACTAAATCAAAGAAAAAAATTAAAATAAGAAGAGAAACCATAGAAAACCAGAAAGAAGGCTTTAACACAAAGACTATACAAACAAGAAAAAATGCATTTTTATCTTCATTAATAATGGAAAAAAAAGTAAATTAAAGACAGAGGAATGCGTGGTTTTACTCTAAAATGGCGGAATATTTTGGTCTTTAGTCAGGGTTCATGGTGCCATTATGTCTGGCGTGCTTGCTATTTGCTTTTGTTTGCTTGTTTTTCCCAGCTTAGTTTGGTGAAACACCCTCTTGCTCACTGTCCCCTTTATCACTCATTACCTGTCGCAAGTTGCGTGTGACTTTTACGTCATGCCATGAGTTGTCGTTGAATTTGCCGTTGACTGGCTCCACTATGGCTTCGAAAGCCCCGGAGCCCAGATTGATGACCAGGGAGACGGCACCGTCCTTCAGGGCCAGGTTGACGTAGTCGGCTGACTTGCCCGTATGGAGGATGAGCCCGTTGCGCTGCCAGGTCTTGAAGGAAAGCGTGATCTCATCGCTGCTGCTCTGGATGGGGTTCTGGGACAGGTCGTAGCAGAAGTACTCCGAGCCCCGGAAAGTGGCCACATTATCTTCTCTCGCTGTAATCGGACAGAAGAGACAGAAAGGAGTTCATTATCACTGTTATGGACATCTAGGTCCCCTATAATGCTTTAATCTCGCCTCTGGAATTGGCATGGTAAGCTTGATATGTAGCGTTATGCGGACATTTTCAAACAGACAAAGACAGAGGATAAAAGGAGACTGAAAGGCAGCAGGAAAATGAAAAACATCTCAGAGTACATTCAGGCTGATGCGCAAGAGCATGAGGTCTAGAGCACTTATCTGTGAGATCATCTTCAATTAGGTCCCTGTCTTTTAAGTTGAAAAACGCTGGAGTCCAGTGGGTATCCGCACGGCTGAATCTATTAAGCCAGGCAAAGGCCGTTCTAAGGCAAAACATTAGCTTGGAATGCTCAATAAGAATCCAGTGGCGTTGCAGTCAGCCGTTACTCTAAACAAAATAAGACTACAATATGTCACAGGTGCTTGCCCTTTACAAAAATCTGAATTCTTTGACGGTTTTATCTCTGATTTTTTATACTATATAAAATGACTAAGTACAAAGCATAAGAGCAACCAATAACTGAAACACTTGTGCACAAGTTATTTCCTTAATGCTCCTGGCTGATCAGAAAATGAAGCCTGAAAATTGTTGATGAAAATTGAACATCGACATCCTGTAATGTGGTATGCATGAGCCTGGCTCCCCTGTCAGGTCCACTTCCAGGGAATTAAAGGCCTTTGATAAGGTTAACACAGCGATTATTGGAATGTGAGGCGTGGATGCTTTAACAGAAGCTCCCGGAGCAGGCTAATCTGCATTAGTAATAACCAGACTCTCTCCCCCTCTCCTTTCCCCACCAAACCTCAGTATGCTGACATACCAGGAGAAAGCCACCACAAACAGTATCCGATAGCTAAATCCAATTGCTGAATTTGCTTACATGTGCTCGGATTTTCAAAGGAAATGAAATATGCAGGATTATCAACATCTCAATATTTTAGCCCTACCAGACCACTGCTGCATAAAAATAATAAAATTTTATGACATGGTACACCAACTGTGCAGTTATAACTCTGGCCTCTGTTCAATTTGATCACAAGGTACTTTGTTCTCAAGATTGGGAAACTAATCTGATTTTTATAGTAACCCCCAACATTTTTTTGTTGATTTTCCCAACTGAAGAACAATGCATGAAACTTGCAAATACGTCTTACTTGAAGTGAAAATAAAAGGCAGTTTTATTTAGCCTGAACCCAATTCTTTGGTCGTACTCTGCATGAACCCAAATCATCATCTCACTAAAATATTTCCTATCTCAGCACATGGTAAAAGTGTCGTGTTACGGTACATTAAAGGCCATTTCCTGGATGTCTGCTTGTATCTGCCATGAATGTATGCACAGGCACACTGAATTGTGGGTGGGCTCCCTGGCTCTGAGATTCATTTGCTCTTCCTGGCTGGGGCTAGGGCCCAGCTGTGATGTATACTATATGGGAATTCACTTCAGGCCAAAAGCAAACACAGATACATGAGATTTTTGCAATATGTTGCCATACAGCTGTTGACACAGGTTGCTTATGGATGTGCTAATTCATCTCTCAGAATGTCCCTAAGAGGACTTATGGGGAAGCTGTTAAATATTGCGGGTATCAATTGAATGTCTCCTTACTCTCCCAACTGACGCAATATCAATGAAAGTTCAATATTTCTTCCCTCAACTCTGGAAAATGTTATTCATATACTACAAATGACAGTTAAAAGGCACTTTCCCCAGGTAAACAATTGCACTAGTTTATCTGTGTGTATGAAATTGTTCTGAATGTGAAATTAAACAGAGGCATGCTGGGAAACTGAGGGAAACTGACAAACCATCTGTGATTGGCTGCTCAGGTGAGCTAGGCTACTCATTATTCAGAGCATAACATTTTTGAAAGAAGCCCAAGTTCATTAGTTTTTGGTTCCACTAAACATAATCATGGGAGCAGGTAATCTTCACTCTGTGGAGATTATGATTTTGTGGCAATCCAGGTCATGAGGCAGTCCCATCAGCTTTTTCTGTCATGCACTGGGTCAAAGATGCACAAAGTATCAGGGAAAGTAACAAACACAAGTCATTTTATGTATGGAATGTTGGTAGAGAAAGTCTTGGCTTGCCTTAGCTGATGTTGCCTCATACACAGTAATTAATTACATAAAATAAGTGTACCAGCAAATAAAATGCACCAGAGGCTGGTGTATAGTTGTAAAACCAAATAACAAAAGTGGATAAAACAATGTCCCAGTAAGATGGTTTGTCTAGATTCTGACATTCCTAATGTGCAGCAAGTTATATACAGTAACATCTAAACACTGAACTAATGAGGAGCTTGGCATTTATTATGACACACTGAACTATTTAAACCAATTAAGGACTCTGAGTCTGCTCAAGACAATACCAAGCCATATAAAAACCATTACCAGCTAAGACAGAATGGTGATCATGGGTCCTCTTAATATAGCCCATGACACCTTATCTCTGACTGTGAAAGGCTTCTGCACAGCCATCCGGAATCACAGATACCCTGGATTCTAATAGGGCCACCTCGATGAGCCCTTATCAATTATTAATTAAACAGAATGTTGTTTTTACTAAAGAGACTGCGATGCCTTACCACCAGATGTTAGCACATCCATTAATTCCATCCTCCTTAATACTTAATGAGATTGAACCCCTCTCTCACACACACACACACACACACACACACACTCACGCACACACACACACACACACACACACACACACACACACACACACACACACACACACACACACACACACACACACACACACACACACACACACACGCACAGCTGGTCTCATATTTTCATGTGGAGGGCATTGCTTCATCATCACTATTGATGAAATGGACTGCAACTGAAAAATGCAGGGAACCTTGCACCAGAGCAACACTGAGAACAGTATACAGTATGTTTAGATATAGTATAGTATAGTACAGATTTAACTTTCAATATAACAACACTATGCTGATCATAAAATTTCTCTTATACAGGCATTGCCTTTGATTGGTGAAAAGCATTTGAAAACAGGCCTCCTTGGTTGACTTGTCAATACAATACTGCTGATCGCAACATTATATGATTAGAATGACATCTCTTAATCAATCCACAAAATATTTACAATCATGTTCCATCAGGAAACACGATGCTAGGGACTCAATTTTCCCAGGCATGTCTGAGGTGATTTAATTCAGATAAGGGGTGGGGAAAAGGTCTGCTGCTGTGCCCTGCACTGTTTTTTCAGAGCAGAGTCTGCTTCAAAACCGGTCTGGTTGTGACTCTTGCCCCCATGCTGCTGTGAGAAGAGAGCAGCAGAGCACTGGTGCACAGTCACGCGTTTCTGCCCTGGTCCTTCGCCATAGCACAGTACTAAACAAACCTTATCTCAATTCATTTTTAATGAAAAGCCTTAGGGTAGCTAAAAGAAATTTCATTGCTTCAGTGATGGAAAAACATACAAAAATGGAAGAAAAAAAGGAGACTGGGCAAGAATAAGATACCAATTGTGCTGAAATATGTAATCTTAATAATGGAAAAAAAAATGTTATTACTTAAATGAGCATGGGTAGAGTGATTGTTATCAGGCCATAATTCTAATGGCCTTCTAATGTCTTTTCCTTATAATTTACACTGTGATAGATGACTGCAGATAAGTCACAGCAGGGTTCATTCGTAAAAATGTCAGACGCGGCAGAACCTCCGGAGAGCAAGTTATGGCGCCAATAAATCCAACACATTTTAAGAAGAAGCTGTAACCAGATCACAGAGCTCTCCCTTGTACTGAAAGCATCCCCATTCTCAAGCCTAAAGCATATTCGCACATCACTTGTGACCATATGGTCTCAAACCCATTAAAAATGCTGACCTGGGGAATGGAGTTTTAGTCCTGTTCTTTTAAGACAGCAACAAAAATGTTGATCCTTGATGGCATGAATGGCCCATCATCATCATATAGAATTGTTATATTCCTATATTCTCATTTACAATTGATGGAATACCTTCTGAACAAGATCTACTTCATGATTTGATTTTGGCCCCAATTCAAGACAGGAATTGCTGGTGCTAGAGAAAAGGTACGTACAGCATCAAACAGATTTTTAACTTATAATTATTGTACCTAATTATGTGATACATATACAGTTACATACTGACTCAAAATACAAACCCTGAATATAATCGTTATGATACAACCAAAAGCTGAGGACATGCAGCTTATTGAAATACATTATGCAAAAATGTACTACTACATATATTGCACAACTTATTAAGCCTAAAGTGTTGATTATCAAAATGAGGTAATATATTATTAGATTGCTGCTACATGTGTAGACATCTGTATAAACCGGTTGACCAGGCTCAAATTCTGAAGTTCGGAAATATATTGAAGGTATTATTGTGCGATGATCAGTGTACATTTAATTTGTTAAATGTTTATACACATGAGGCAGAAACATACAAACAGTACAAAAACACCCACCCATCACCCGCACTGCTGGTGTGGCTTGGCCACCTATAACTGACAATGCAGGTCTGCCTAATCCACCCCCACATGCACAGCCACCCTTGCGATCTGCAAATCCACTCCTGGACAACCTGCCCCCGTCACGGCTGAATGACACAGGATCGATACCAAGACTGAGGGAACGGAGAGCTCTGTGAGAGCCCTTCCTGACCCCCCTGCCCTCCCTCACCCCAATCCCAACCTTTCCAGCGCAATCATTTAAGCAAATGATCTGTTGAGAGGAGAATGGGGCTGTAGGTCACATAACACAACCGACGGGAGTGAAGGAGCAGAGTGAGGGGTGACCCAGCCCGCATCCCTGCTGACGGCACTTAGCACTCGCTCGGTATGTCACCGCAAAATGACATGAGAACAATTCACAGCAACATCGCCCTGTGTTCCCCCAAATTTGATGCTGAGGGTGCATTCCAGGCTTTTTTGAATAGATTCCAAAAAAAGTGTCATTGTCATGCTGTGTATCAGAAGCAGGGTATGCTGACTTATCTACTGTGAAGATCACACAAGAACAAATGATTTTACTGACATGAGGTAAGTTATGACTGTATTAAGCTAATCTAGCTGGTAGGGTAGAAAAGTGAAGTTTTATACTCAATACCAAAATTCAATACTAGCTGAAATGTCATTTCTCTGTGTCAGAGTTACAAACTGAATTTAACTCCAAACCTAAAAATGAGTTTCAGTGAAGAAGTCAATGTCAATCAATTCAAATCATCCATATTTATCTCTCTGGGATTCCGAAACAAGATTTTTTAAGGACACCAAAAATGTAAAAACATACTGAAATCTCCATCCGTTTTAATGATTAAAATCCAATTGAAATGACATCTTCCATTAAACAAAATCTCCAGTCTATTCACTCAGATTATTTTTTCAATTTGTCAGTGTGTCTCAAACCAAGGGGGAAGGCAATGCAGTCAATCAACATACAATACAACATTACTGCTTTCCTTTTTCTTTTTCCCCCATAAATGTACAGCTGACTTAATCGAGGCACACCGAAAACATGCCATTTTATTTAGCGTATAAAGGCGAGGGCAAAGAGACGTCGACGTCGTCTGGAGAGTGGAGTAGAGCCGCGCCCCTCACAGCCGCTGGCGCGCTCTCACGCTCGCGCTCCACTCGCCGTGTGGAGTCTGAGGAGGGAGAGGCCTGCCGCATTTCCCGTTCCGCTCCAGTGACTCGCTCCTCCCTTCTGCAGCTTTTAGCAACTACCATTAGCTTCCTGTCTCTTTCTCTCGCTCTCTCTCTTTAGCTCTCGCTCTCACAATCTCTCGTCTTCTTCTCTCCCTCTCTTCTGCTATACCCGGCGGACAGCTTGTGGAAAATTAACCTGTGGTCCCCTCTGGGAGCAGTAAAAAATGCAGGCGATAATTTTTCTGCACATAATGGTATCCCTCCTCCACTCCCAACCCCCCCCATCCCCTCCCTGCCTCTCCATCCTCTCCCCCTTTCTCTTCCCCAATAATGCACAAACTACAAGTCACCTGCCTTGTTTCAGCAGACTGGTTCTATGTCCTTGACCTTCAGAGACCTAACTTCAGTCCACAATAGAGACTTGTTTAAGCGCCTAACAGAACATCCTTCATGCTCCTATTGTTACCCTTACTTATTCTCAGCTAGTCTGGTCACAAATGACAGATGCTGGGGAAATCAGTCTAATCTATGTGCTATCTCTATCATAAATCCAAGGGCATAGTTCCTTATTTTGGTTCAGTTTATATCAAGAGGCAGTAGAAGGGGAATTAAGTCCAGGATCTCATTAAGCACATCAGGAACTAAGTGTTACTCTTCATCTGCAAGGTGTCAAGGTTGCAAAAAAAGGTAACAAAAAAATCTATTTTACATTCCTGGAATTAATTACAAGTACTAAATCAATAGCAACATTACAAGTAATTTGCGGTGTGGCATGCTTATTTGGAAAAATTGCTTTCAAAATATGTTTATAAAAATTGGCTTTTATGATTAATCTGTAAAGAATTCAGATATTGATAAGAATACTTTACATTTAAAGAGGTTATCTGAAGAAAGTTAAACAACAATAGGACCGGTGAGTTTTAATATAGATTGTGTGAATACAGATAAATTACCTTTCTTTTTCATTTGTCCTTCTCTTGAATTTGCACACACTGACTTGAATCAATACCTTGATTATTTTGCTGAAGTTACTTCCTATTATTCAGTGTTAAATTCTGGGATGGCTTGGATGCATTCACATTCTGTTGAAGCAATTTATGTATCTGATCACTCCCTAAATGTGCTAAATCGGTGCTGTGGCTTTTGACAAGCAGAAAAGGCACAAGCATGCAGGCAGCATACCACATAATAGAGGATAACAGTTAAACCAACGCAATGCAATCAGCAGGGTAATTTAACCCATTCCAAAGTGAAAGCGTTCAGGAGTTCCATAGATTTTACCATCTGCCAGCCATTTTCTACAACCTCTAAAACAAAAAAGCTTACATGCAGTGCACATTCAAGGGCATAATTATTCCTGTATATTCAAATGCCCGACAAGGGCACCTACATATTTTAGTTACATGGTACACTGACAGGAATTATTTCAGGAGCTTTAATTGTTAATTAGAATAAAAGTATTGTGATTCTTGAGCTCTTTGAACAAATTAGTTTACACATGGTTGATTGGCTACCAACCAGCTCTGTCTGCAGCTGCAGCTGCTAAGAATAATGGCATGAATTATTACACATAATACATTGCTCAGTAACATTGATAGCTGCATATACATTTCATGTCTAGAGTATGTTTAAATCTTTTATGTTGTTGCTGGTGTGATTGATTTTGATAGTCATGTTGAGTTATTCAGCTCTAGGGAATTTTGAAGGTTAAGACATGGTGACAGAGGTAGAGTCATATTCTCAAGGGAAAAGCAGTCATACCAGGACCTCCATGTTGAAAATCAAAGCTGGAAATATGTCAACTCAAATGATTCCCTGCTTACAGATGAAAATAAAGCTTTGCAATACATTACTATTGCTGACTAAAGCAACATAATGAAAGGGAAGACATGTCAAGAATCAACCCTGCTAAGGGCTACATTCCAGGTTCTTGTAAACTTGCTTTCATAAACAAACAGTGTACAATCCCAAGACGTGGCATCATGCCAAAACATTTTACCTGTAAAATAGATGAGCTCTGATGTATTCAAATATATTCAGTCAAAGTGGTGGGGTTAAATTTAACATGTGCCCTATGGCATCTGATGGACACTGTGTTGCACCTGAGAAATTGAGTACACATGTACTATGCAGTACTCTCTTCAGTGAATTTAAAAAGAAGACTATTTTAACCCAGAATCTGTGTTTTGACTGCCTCTGAAATAAAACGAATTGTTGGTGTAAGACTCAGCCATTTTCAGACAAAGTCTAATTCCGTTTTTCAGAAAGCTTCAGGTCACTTTAAAAGCTTTGCTTTCACAATTCAGAGGAGCCAATTTCATAGCTAACTAATTTAAAATTTCTAGCTCTTTTGATCTCTGGCATTAGCTGTATTTCATTAATTCTTTCATATTTTCAATTACAGGTATGACTGCAGGAGGGCGCAGAAGGACACAGAGCCACTTATTCTCATCCATCCAACAAAGGGATCTTATTATGAAACAAAAACTGAGGCATTTTGGGGGGAAATTAAAATCAGTATTGATGCCAAAAAGTGCTATCTTGTCTAATTCTGGATAAACCTCCGTCAGCAGATACTGATTCAAAGAGGATCTCTATTTTTGGCAAACTTGTGAAATACAGCCAAATTCACCCTCATTTACCCGAGGATTTATCCAAATGACAAGTTCAAAAAGCTTATCACAATCTTTTTGTACTTGTTATAAGACTCACCTGGTCATGAAAACAGTGATGTTCACTTACTTTTTTGGACCCTTATATGTAAATGATGCTAAAATGCAACAGTGGCAGTCAATGGTAATTATAGTTTATATTTAACAAATTAAATGTACACTGATCATTATTATCTGACTCAGTCTCAAAGTCACTGGTGTTTCTATCAACAACTGCCTCCAGCACACCAATGAGAAATATATGAGAAACATATTTAAGTTCTTGGTGGACATATTGAAAACACTAGGTAATATAATTTTACAAACAAATCATCACAAATAATCATTTTATTGGTTTCAATTGATTTGCTATTCAAACTTTTGAAAGCCAATGAATAAAATATAAGTAAAATTCCACATTTTGTCAATATTTTCTCATAGGACTTTGGTCAGTACTTCACACAAAATTACAACCAGTAAAGTGAATAATATTGTGATCAATCACTGCCAGTTGCAACCTATATAAAGTGGAAACGTATAACTAGAAATATTAACAACAAAAGAATAGTATCCAATTCTAAACTGCACAGCCCACTGAGAACATCTACATGATATAGAGGCCTCAAAATATGACTAACTATAGAAAAAAGAATTTATTTAAGAAAAACCACATCTTATAAGCATGATGCTGAAATACTTTTGAATGGCATGAAAATGACAAGGCACTTACTGTGTTACTGACCCTCCACCAGTTATGCCACTCTGCACAAGTTTCACAGAAACCTCCATTACAGACCCCAAAATGACTAAAGTTTGGCTGTGGTGACAAGAATTACATTTACAGAGGAGCAAATTAGCTATTCCTCTACTGTGTTGATGCATATGTGCTACCATTCAAAACACAGAGAACATCACTTAAAAAAATGACAAGACACTGCAGTGAATAAGAAGACATCTGAAGACATCTGCACTAAATTAGTATAGAGCCAGGGTCAAAGTCAAGACAAACAAAGCAATTGACTGTCAATTCACAGATAATTATATATCTGTGCACTTCACACTGCACTATTTTCAATCCAAGCTTTTATTATTCTTTTTATTACACAGATTTTGCAATCATCATATCATTCTAATTCTTTTTTGTTGGTAATTTTCTGTTGTGTTTTAAGTTTTGCCAGGTATCTCATGCACAGTAAATTTAAAAATAGCTCGTATTATAAAGTATGTTATTTAAATCTACAGTTTACATCTGAAGCATGGACTACTGGAATAACAAGCTGTTTATGGGCAGAATTTGTTTATGATCCACACCTGTTATATACTATGCTTTTCATTATACATAAGAGATTAAAAAGTATTTGTTCAACTAGGGTCCTCACATACCACATGAAAACAGTAAATGGAACAATTTTTAAAAAATCAACCCTTAATTGGGAAGCAGATATGGAGTAGCGTATAACTTTTTGATATAATTGCATTAAATCAATATTTGGCCACTTGGTAGATTTTTCTTCAAAGAAACAAGACATAAAATCTTACAAGACATCTTACAATATCTTACAGCAAGGAATATAATTTTTTAAATCCATATAAATCCATATAAAAAATGTGGTTTAAATTCAAAATATACATTTCATGTGATCAAACCCTTTAGCCAGTCATAAAACTGCATTTGATCTTAAGTATTATATTCCAGCAAATACATATATAAATCATGATACAAATAATTCAAGACATTTCTTCTGCAAAAGACAAGTATTGTAATAATTGTGAATCTATTTATAGAGATAACATAGAAAGCAGCTGAATAGTTACAGCATGAGAGAGCACTTGAGAAAATCAGGTGAGACAACAGTGAGCTGTCTGTTGCTTTTTCTAGACGCTACTCTGTTGTTGCAGTACATTTGACTAATTATGCAGAAAACTCAATATAAAAATATCAGAGAAAAAAAGATGTGATTCTTTGGATCTGAGAGCAGGGGAAATTTCACTCTTAAAAAATGTATTGAGTATCCCAGCATTTTAAAATGTTGGCTTATGCTGACATTTATTTCAAAGCAACAAGGAGCATTCTCTTTTCTGTAATTTGGTGTAATGGAAGGCAGCAGCTGATGTAATCCAAAAAAAAAAAAAAAACAAAAAAAAAAAACAGCATCAAAGGGGGTCATCTGTGCTCAGTACAACTAAATGACTGTCATTTCAGGAGGTAGACAGGCAGACAGAGGAAACCAAATGTGCTCTAAATAAGAGCTGATGAAGAAGAGAAAGATCACTTGAATTGGACAGCGGTGAGACCACCCTCAGCAATTTCTTCAGCAGTTTTGCCCTCCATTTGTTGCAGGAACTGACCACTGATGGTGGCAATGTAGTAATATCCACACATGACAGGCTGGATATGCGACTGAAAAAGATCTACCTTTCCTTGTGTCTGTATAATGTGAAACGTCATTTCAGTTTCAGAGATGCGATGAAATATTTCCTGTAAGTGGTTAAAAATCTGATTGACTATAAGAATATATACATTGTCCATTGTTACATGTTTTATATATATATATATATATAAATATTTGTGCATTCAGTCAGTACTGACATACACTACATTATTCTATTCTATTATAGCTGTTCTATTCTATTATAGTGCTATAATAGTATATAAGCATATATTCTACTTGGAGATTGCTTTAAGATGTCTTGGAGATAACAACTGGTTTGATTAAATATATTCCTGTTATTTACATAAAATATTACATTGTGAATATCATGAGACAGGATCCATTATATTTATGACTAAAGACAGTAAAATGCATGTAGTGTTACTGTGCCTAGTTATTTTCATTTATGTGCACATTCATCAGATAAATTGAATTTTACGGCATATATTGTACTATAAAATATAAAATGGAATGTATTAATCATAATATTTGACAAAGAAAAACATACTGAAACTAAATGGCTGCGCTGAATGTCACTGTCAGAATGAGTGGAAAGACAGGCTCCCTATTCATTGACAGACTTCTCTACAACCCAGGGACTGAAACAGTTTCCCCTTTTGCTAACGCTGCAGCCAGGCTTTTGCAACAAGGACAGTTTATTCAAACGGAGTGCAGTAAATATGGCTCTGCCCGCCCCAGTAAGGCATAACTCCTTGAAGCATGACAGCTAGTCCCAAGAGCATTCCATTTACTCAGAACATAATACTGTGTTATTGGCCATTATCTCTGCTGTCAGTGGCTATGTTGATATTTAATGAAGGGGCATCTATGTCTGGCTGCCATTTTTCAGCTGCCTCTGGTTGCCATGGAGATGTGGTGGTTGAGGGCAGCCAGGCCTGGCACATCATTTTCCACTTGAACCTGATAAGACAGGCATTTCAAGTCAAATGCAATTCAATATTTATTTTTTCACATTCATTTGCATCTTGCATACCCCATAACACAGTGAGAGAGAGACATTAATAGAAAATTTTAATACCATTACAGGGCATAAAAAAGTCATGCAACGCACAAGAGAACTGGTTGGTATTCAGAATCAAGCCTGAGAGCCCTTTCCCCATTTCTTCAGCCTGCTGCCCAATTATTTGCAATTCAATTGGTTCCCATGGAACAATAAATTGTAATTGTCAGGCTTTTTTTGTATTCAAATGCTAATTTCACTGTAACTTCATGAGAAATGTCAAAAAATGTGTAAATGTGCAGGTTCCTAAATACAACTGAAAAATGACTACCTCTGTTAAAAATAATTAAAATATGAATTGATACCAAATTCTGGCAGATCATGTACCCTCTGTTACATTCCATCTTCTACAAAGCATGCTCCAATAGGTCACTTTGAACAACAGAGTGAGTCTGCATTTTTAAAACAATGGAAAAATACCCTAAAATATAACACCTTTTGAGAACATAATGTTCTCAGATTGCAAGCATTCAAATGCACATTTTGTGTTCGTGACAGCATAATACTTTTAGTACAAAAAAATAGTATTTTTTAAATAACGTAAATGCAGAACATGGATTTACAGTTCCATAATACTGATGATCATTAATATTTTATACATGTAGTGATTATGCAGCTGATCTGAATGATGAGGCCAGCACACATATGATGAATTAAAAGTACAAAGTATAACAAGTATATTCTGGCCATCTAAGAGACACAAACGTGTACTGAATTATTATCTGACATGGCACATTATTCTGCATTGTATTAAAATATACCATTTTAGAATGTGCCTGCCAGTAAACATAGCAATAACACATTAATGGCAGCTTTGTTTTTAATGTTACTGATGGGTCAGTATTACGTAAATGTATTTAGATGAGAATAGAATGTTTCTAAGAAGCTTTTAATTCTTACAGAATATAGCTCACAAACTAAACTATGTAGCTATTATTATAGTTAGCAGTATACAGTATACATATATATAATATGTCATTATGGGCTTGGCAAAATAATGTTGATATGCACTAAAATAATGTTGATATTTGCATTTATTAACAAGCACTTCAATTTACTTGTTTTGGAATTACAAGCTTCACAATTAGTCAGAATACAATGACATGAATAGCAAAAACAATTAGCACATGACACTCCAAGCTGAAGTCAAATCAAAAGACAGAAAGAAGATCCCTACAACGTCCACCTGCTGTAATACGCATGTAAATGTTCTCAATTCAGGCACATTCAAGTAAAAGCTCTTCAAACATTAGAAAATAAATAAATACTGAGAATATAGTCAAATACTATTCGGGTGAGTGTGGACCTGCTTGTTCCAATAGCCATGCCACTACAATAGCATCTCCATACAAACTCCATTACTCTTATAATCACTGCAAACTCCAGTCCAACAGTCAGTGACACTTCTCAAACTGAAGGAGAAATATTGATTCTGGAGAAATGTCTGCTCTAACAGAAACTCCATTAATCTGGCTACCATGGAGAGAGGCCACTGTGAACAAGAACATTCTGTTATAGGTAGATGCAATGCCCTTTTAATGTGTATTCAGAACAATGAACAACAGATATAAAATAACCTGTGCAAATGTGTGCCCCTGTTGTTTGGATTTGCTTCAGTAAATGGCAGCCCTGTTCAAGCCACAGTGTTTCCATAATTCCTGACAAAACCTGCATAGAATTCCAGTGTCATAGTAATTGCATTTTGATATGAGATATAATGCAGAGGTTAAAAAACTAATCAAAATGTTAAAGTGATTTCAGAAAGGATTCAGAATGTTTGTGGCTGTAATTCACATGAGCGTCAGAGTCAATATGACTGCGCAGCACCGTTGGAGAAATGTTACACAAGAACAATTAAACGCATAAAAAGAATCAAAAAAGGTCAGCTGCTAATTTAACTGTCATCTAACAGTCTAGTGCTGTCGACCTTACAATGTCAAAAGCGAATCCAACAAAAGCCTAATCACCGTGAGATGGGCAAATATTGAATTGTAAAATTCTTGCCAATTGTTCTCCATTTATTCCAACATACTGAGAGAACAGCTTTGTAGATTTTTTTTCTCTAGTATCTAGAGGGATATTGAGAAACTAGAAGTATAAAAGGACGAAACAGGCAGCAGAACAGTGAACCTAAGCATCATTTCTGATATTTATAAAAGGCACAGGGTGTAGCAATAACAACCTTTACAACCTGATTGTTTGAGCATACAATAATATGTGCTTTTATGTGTGTCATCATATGCCACTGATTTGGGGTGTGCCTGGTATTTCTGTCTGAATAATCTCCCAGGTGCTAATATTAAAATGTTTAGCAGAAAACAATCCTACTTATTCAGCCTTTATATATATATAATAGCCTTTGGTGTGATATTTATTCAATATAATTCAAGGTATGCCAGCATTGTTAAGATACAACAGTTTCCATGCCTAATATCACAATTCATGTTTAATTGGTTGTATGTGTAAAGGCAATATGATTTTGAGCACTATATTTCATAATCTCTGCCAAATTTACAGACCTTTCTCTAAAAAATCATGAAGTGTTCACTTTAATTGCTAGATACTTTCTTTCTTCAAGATCTGCTTGCTCATTTAGTCTACTTTTCTTTTTCTGCAATTTCCTTTAATAACACTTAAAAATAGGCAAAAGTAAATGGCCGCTGTCTGATTCCTAATGGAACATAAAACTACCTACATAAAAAATAAATATCTGCATATGATAAATGTCATACCTGCAATAAACCATACAATCATATCACAAATGATTTTATATTTTAAAAGACTTCCAGTATTGAGTCATCATCATCATAAACAACAAAAAAAACACCAACAACACCAACAACAACAACAACACTACTACTACTACTACTACTAATAATAATAATAATAATAATAATAAATATGGTGACAGAGGTGAAGGGGGTCAACAAAAGTCCATGCTTAGCAGTATGGCTTGCTCATCTCTTTTTTACTGATCTGCCTGTTCTTCACAAGGGCAATGGAGGAAGCAGCACTGGCCCCTGCAGTCTGCAGAAACGGCTGCAGCCAGTTTGTGTCCTGCTGGAACCAGTTGTAGCCCTTGGCTAAAACAATGTGCGGTCTGAGTCTGGGGCCATTGGAGGGCTTTGACGCTTCACTTTGCATCGCTGTGGGACACAAATACAGATATGCCTTCTGAATAGTAAACAGTATGTACTTCTCCATGTGCACCTCCTCTCCTTCTGTTAGCAGGGCCTGCATGCCGGCTATTTGTTGGCTTAATATGGAGCAGTAATAAAGAGAATGTTGAGAAGAAATACTCATGTACTTGTCTTGAGTCACAATGTATTACAAATAAATGTCAAATTAGCATTTTTCTTCCTCTCAAAATTTCAGTTTATATGCATAATAATTTTTTAGTAACTAATGCATCAAAAATCTTTCAAGGCCAACATACAAACACATACATGCATGTGCTTGTACACACAGATGCACACACACATGCACACACACGCGCGCACAAGACGTCATGATCTGCAAGCCGCACTGCCTGGTGGCTCACAGCGATGTGTGTGGTGTTCTGTGGGGAGGTGGTGACACCCTGACAGGCACAGATAGCACTCGGACAAGCCCTGTCACGTCACGAAAAGCCGAGCCAGGCTGTGTCGCGTGTGCCGCAACCGTCAGCACGGCGTGGGGTTTCCCCCCCCTCTCTCTCCATTTTCTCTGCATAAATATTCTTCAAAAGGGTACAGCAGCCCTCAGGCCCCAGTGCTGCATGCAAACATCTTTTCTCAGAGGAGGGAGGCTTTTTTTTGTTTTGTTCACATTGCTGGCCTCTGGGCCATGTTCTTCCCCTCCACCCCCACCAACAAAAAATTTCATAAAAAAAGGATTTTTTTCAGTATTTCCAGAGCCGTGGGAACTTCAGGGTAACATCTATTTCTTGATGAAGGAAAACCTCATTTGAAGGTGAACATCATTTATTTCTGCAATGCCCCCAAAAGCATTCGCTGCCGATGTCTCAATGGAGTACATCTCAATGTGCAAGACTGAAAAAGATCTGTCATCATTTCAAAAGCTAATAACATTAAAACCAACCAACAGGAGCCTAACAGTGCCCTCTTACTACATTTAAATGGCAGAAGTATAAATAAGTTCCTAATATCAGGTTACTATCCAAAATGGATAGTTATGTTATATTTTAATTTTTTAATAGATTAAAATGTTAAGCACTGTTTCTTTTTTTGCTGTGAGGTAATAATTAATTTGTCAAATCAAAATGCATAATGCGGATATTGATTCTGATTGTACACTTATGTTTGACACCAGCATTGTACTCTGTAAATTATTGCTATTTTTGTATAACTTACACATAGAAAGAAGTGATGTTTTTATGGAATAATCATAGGAGAATAAAGGCTCAGCCAGTTTACGCTCTCTTCCCCTGAGTGAGAAATGAGTACCACAATGGAAAATCTCTGTTTGGTTCCTGGCAAAGTAATGGACAGTAATTTCAAGATGCTGGACCTGTGACACATTCTGTGCCTCTGATTCCAGCTACATGAATGGACATTAAAATCATATGGGCATTGTAGCATACACATTGATTCAGGCATAAGTAATTCGATTTTGCATCAGTGATCTAAAAAACAAGTTAAATTCTATCAAAGTGCAAATATAACAATTTGTATAATTAATTAAAATTAGGTAACTGAAAAGCCATACACGAATAGGTATTCCACCCCCTTTATTATGGCAGAGCTTAAATTGTCTCAGGGCTAAATGTTTTTGCAGCAATATATATGTTGTATTATATCCTCCTTTGGTTCAGATTGGACGATTTGAGCAATGTTCCCTTACAAAATGGCTTCAACCTTTGTAATCGTTCATGGACAACTGACATAAGGGTTTTGAATGCATTTCAGTGGAACTGATTCTGTTTCAAAGAATGTGGATAGAGTTTGAAACACATGGTTAACTCAATGAGCTACCAAAGAAACCCAAAGCTTCCACACTTCCACCACTTTCCTTCATGGTACAGAAACCACACCTTTCATTGTAGGTCCCTTCAGGCTAATTTTAATGTTGCACCCAATGAAAAATGATCAAAGAGAAATCCACTGAAGTGCACCTCAGAAATTTAATCTCAGCTCGGTCAAAAGGAGATTGATACTTATTCACATAACTCCTTTAGTTAGCTAATGTCATACACATTTCTAAATGTTTCCCATTTTGACAAAATAAAATACTTTTGTAGAAAACAAAATGGCAATCAAATGTTAAAGCAAAAGTTAAAGCAACTGCACAAATGAAGAATGATGGTGTATATATAGAGAAATCGTTTCAGTGTACAATTTCCATTGCTTAATTAATAATTGTAATGTTTAATTAATTGATACATGACTAGATATGTTTGTTTTTTTAATACTGTACAATTTACTTATGCGGTATGTTCTGAATGTTATGTCTGTCAAAGGGCAGGTAAATTTCCCCAAGAGGGATAAAAAAGTTGAAAATAAACAGAGCTGAACTGATGATTCATGAATTAGATGTGAAGTAACCTGTGAACACAGGTGAATGACTCACAGGAAGATGGCTGTGAGTCTGAGGGCTGGGTGGGAGCCATAGCAGGGTTTCACTGTTGAGTATGGACCCAACCCAAATCCAGCTAGTGCAGATCCAACTGTATAAGAACTGTAAGCCTACCACATTCAAACAGTATGCGGGCTTTTCTTGACAAATAAATGATGTAGTATCAGTCTGACCATTCATCTTTAGAGGAAGACCCCAAAAAAAGCCTGTGTCACCCAGCCAGAGAAAGACCATATTGACTTTGAGGGCTGAGAGCCTGAGGTCATTCATAGGGATCACAGAGTGATGCAGTCCATTTTAAAACCCCTCAAGGGGGTTGTGGGGCGAGGGGGGGCAGAGCATCAAGACTGATAGACCGGGGTTGTACAGTAATCAGAGATTTATAAGGGTATATTTTTTGGGGGTGAGGAGGGGCGTCTCTGTAGTTGACAATGCTCCTAGCAAGCACGTCAAGCGAGCCCCGTCTGTAGACTACTGTCAAAAGGAATAGACCACGCTGCAAAGCACTTTCCACACATCTGTATGTTTACCCAGGGATCTGGTTTTATAGAGCAGCAGGAGTGCTTCTTGCTGTGCTCACGTGCCCCCCCTCGGGCTAAGTGGTCTTAACCCTTTCTCTCATGGGGCTGGGACAAAGGACCTCCCCAGGCAACCTATAATCAAGGCCTTTCACAAAGCCTTTTCCTTCCTCGCCAGCCTCGCCTGACATGCTTCAAAGTGGATTTCTAAATATGTCCCAAATTTGCCCTGACAGTTTCCTACATGACTGAACTCAGCTTTAAGAGGAGGAGGGCTTTGTCTCACACTGTGCCTGACAAGAATGTAACCTTTGAGAAGAAGCCCCAGAAATGATATATGTATTGGTAATTGTATTTGCATTATCTCTGTTTACAGTTTATAATTTTTCGAGGATGGTTATCAGTTTTGTCACCCTATAAACATGATGATGTCCAAGCCTTTCAGAAGAACCACTTGTCTTTCATCGCTGAAAACTACAATATATCTTATAATGGATTATTATATTACAGTAGGTATATGATAAATGTTAACTGTTCTAAAACATCAACAAAACATTTGGACACCAGTTTTGGCAAATAATGAATAGCTTTTGAGTATTTTGTAATAATATAGAATAAAACCTATTCACAAAACAAAATATTTCATTTTATGAACTTCTTGGCCAAAAATCCTAATACCACTCTTTGACAATTCTGTTGTTATGCTGAAGTGCTGTTTTGATACAAAACATTTCATGTTTTTATCTTTATTTTGCCTTTATATTTCATAAATGAAAACATTCTTCTGGAATTGACTATAAAATGTTCTGCCTGTTCACAGAATGCTGATCTGCTTGGCTTGGCTTTCTCATTTATGTTCATGAAGCCACCTCAAGATAATGGGTCATGCAGTGTTACATGGGGAAATATGACATAACTACACTGTCTCTGAGGGATTACACATGCATTGTGGTTCTTAAAATAAAGAATACAATGTCAATACAAATAAAACACACCTCATTGCTGACTGTTACAATTCGAAAAGCTTGCAGTTTGTTATCAACATTACAATTGGCTGAACTAAATCAATTAGTAGTTACATATGAATATCAGGAAGACAATCAGTGACTCTTACATTTAAGGTACACTGTGGGTGCCTCAAAAATGATCAGACTGAATGTATAATCGAAATCTGTGTTTTTAGAACCATTTTTCAAGACAAGCCTGGAATTCCAAGCAACAATGATTTATGAATACATATTTTTCATCCATTATTTTAATTGTAACATTTCCATAGTTCTGCAATACTATTAATCCTTTCTTGTAAAAAGTTGTTTACTGAAAATGATCTCACTGATAGCAATGCCACCAGTGAAAAGGATCTGCATAGGACTGTGTTCCCCTATCCTACTCATTCACCAAATACAATCCAAATTTGCCATTCAGCTGATGAAAAAAATTATCTGTTTTTTATCATTAGCATTAAACTGTCAAATCATCTATTTATCAAACTTAAGATTTTATCTAAGGCTTCAAGTTCAGCGGTATATATTCAATATAACACATAGCCAAGTTTGAAATTTCTTTTAATGTACACAAAGACTGTTGAAAAATACAAAAGCAGAAAAAAGTCAGACAAGGAAAAGGCCATTACCTCAGAAAAAAACCATTAGATCATCAATATTCCTGTGCAGCACTGGGCTTCATTGCATATGCCCAACAGTGCACAGACGTAAAACTCAGCACTCATAAACATATGGCATGTTACATGCGCATCGGTAATGATTTCAACATTTTTCTTCAAACAGCAGTGCATTTTTGTAAAGCCCAGACAGAACACAAACACTCTGTGGGTAGAGGGTTGTGGACTGTGGATTTACTGTGGATTCTGTAGCCATGGTGTGGTGGTGGAGTAGGAATCTAAAGGGCAAGCTTCTGGCTGGTTAAATGGAATCTATTCATGTGTGACGCTCCACAATTGCTCAACTGCTTGGTTTCTCACTATTTTTTTCAAAGGAAAGACTGACGCAGACATTTCTGTCTTCTACCTATTCTCTTTCTCTGACAGTGGAATGTAATGGCATAGCACAGTGATTTGTATTCAACATAAATCCAAAAGCACCACATTGCCAGAGAGTATCCTTCTTTCCTTCCAAACCATTGAGGGATTCTCAGAGCAAAAACCCAACCTATATTTCTACAGTGTTTGAAACCTAAAATGGCTACCTAATTCAATGCACAGTAAACCTACTCTGAATCAACAAACCCCTCACTCCCTTACAGGCCAACATCACATCACCTGATCTACGGAGGACATTAGAATACAAACCTTTGCACATGGGCGTTGCAGCCGCAGGGGATGTGGGCAGACATGTCCCCCACACTTTTTCTGGACCATCATCTAACCCTAACTACGCCTGTACAGCTGGCTTGCTAATGTTCCATCTGCATTGGGATTCGAACCTGCAGCAACGGGTCGAGGGTTTGGACGCGCTAACCACTGAGCTAAAACTTGTGGTGGCGATGTTACTGCCCCACTATTATTGAAGTCCGCGAGCTGCCAGTGCCACTCAGATTAAATATCCTGTTTTCACATTTTAAGCACACACTTCTGCTTTCTCATTTTACAAACGTGTGGTCTACCAACACGTTTACATACATTATCATAGCCTACATATTTTTGTACTCATATTACTTCACTCAGAAAAGGCAGGTACTTTATTTCCAAAACAATCGTAATACTAGTTCAATTCCTTGTTCGTGCAGATATCTTGAGACACATTTTATAACATGTAGGCTAGGCTAGTTATAGCATTCATGTTTGTGTGGGTCAAGTATGAAAAGAGCCAGTGAACAGTGAGCTACTCACAGCTTCATACCCCCCACCCCCACTTTAGGAATGTTTGATACACCTCTGCCTTTGCATACATCTTGCTGCTTTGCTCCAGGAGTTTTCAGGGTTTTTTTTTTTTGGGTATGATCATGTTTTCCTCGTCAGTCATAAATATCTCAGGGGTACAGTGTGGACGGGATGCAGAGGTCTATGACCAGGCAAAGAGAGTAGTCAGGCAAACTGGATTGTGCAGGGGGAGATAATGACAACATGTAAGCCGGCTCTGAGGTGGCACTCTGACAGACTGCCGCATTGAATTCTAATCTCCCAGCAGCATTTCCCTGCACACACAGCAAGTTATTGATAACGCTGTTTATTCAGGACAAAATGCCAACAGCACTGACATTCATCGCCCCAATAAAAACAGGAAGAAGCTAACTAATCCCTTAATACAGATCCCAAAAGGATGATAATAATGCAGGGAAAACTGCTTTTAGACATCAAACTTTTTCCTTAAAAAACAACAGACCAATTGGTTAAACAGCTGTAATAATACAAGTAAAGGGGTCTATAGACCTGCAGTCCAGATTGTTCTGTCTGAGAGGTTTGGACAGACGTTGGTTTAACATGCAAACCAGTACTTGGATAAACACTGGCTAGAAGGACCAAACAGCGGCTTGGATAGAAAAAGTACCCCATTTAGAGCTACAGTGCTGAAATGAGTTCATAATGATGGGGACATTCTCTGTAATGTCACTTCGATTTGGAATCATGTTGGACAATATCCTTGGACAATATCCAGAAAAGGCTTTTAGCACATAAAGTGACAGGAAATGAAATGTTGCACTCATTGTTTAATGGGACAGAAATCCGATATATCAAAAATGAAAAAGTTTACATCAGGAAAATTAATGAAACAACAAATAGCCCAGCATTTTCTATGAACTCTGCAGAGGTCAAGATTCAGAACCAGTTACTGCTGATGTGGCATTCTTTTTGAAAAAAGTGATACATATTGAAATTATAAAATGGAATTTATTATTTTTATTTTATTATTTTTGTAATTCCCATTTTTGTGTAACAGCATATATTTTTATGAACTGATTAATCATTTTCAATGACACTCTAATGTTGTGAAAGTGTTAGTCATGGATGGTTAAAAAATTCAGAGGTTCTAAAGACATTTACCAATCTATATATCTATGTTGAAGACTCAGACCAGGGAATATTCTTGCAGAGAATCTAAACTAACCTCAACCAGCAGTGACATTTTCCACTCGCTCTCAAGCATGAAAAAGTGTTTCCTCAGTTCATGATTCACATTAAAGACAGGGACAATAACAGGGTGCAGGAGATGTAAGCTCTCCACTGTGGCCCAACAGTTTCTGCTGCTGCAAGCAGAGACAAAGTAGGAGGGGAGGGAAGTGGGGTAAGAAAGAGAGAGGAGGTGTGTCTGGTTCAGCGTTTCTGCTGTTATGCTACAGTGATGGCCACCCAATGTTGCTGTGGCCCGAAGGGTTTCACAAATAAAATGCAACTTTAATTTGTAAGAGCATTGACTTAATTTGTCATCACTTAAGCTAAAATGCCATGTTGCCCAACACAAAAGGTCTAGATGAAAGAAAAGGAAACCCTTCCCAAATCATGTCAAACTTCAGATGTACACTCACAAGATGCTGAAGGAACATGGAAGAATCTCTGTCATCAGTGAAGTCTGACAATAGATTCCCAGATCATTAGTCATGCCTTGCAAAGGCAGAGTTCACAATACGGATACACCATTCAAGGAGTTCCTGGCTGGGGTTTAATATGTACATAACAGGCTAACACTAAGACATGTGATCACAGCTACGAACTCACTAAAAGACAGTTTTCCCTCTGTTTTTAAGGAAAGCTGTGGGTAACTCTAGCTTTGACTGGATCCTGCAGGTTTGGTAAATGGTGCCTGAAGACTTCATTTCAACTGAAGGATGATTTACATAACTGTCATTTCAGAGGATGAGGCAAAGAGCAAAATGGCCAAGCCATTTTAGCTAACATTGCTCACAGGAAGCCTGTAAATAGAATTCACACTATGCACAAAACCTCCAAACATTTCTGTAGGAGTGGCCATTTGCAGCATGCCATTTCATCACATTAATATTACCTTTTATAGAATAAATGTATTATTTAAATGTTTATTTTCACAAATACTGAGGTCTCACTCATATCCATTCAATTTTTATAACAAAATAGCTGACACACAACAAATAAAACTGGCATTAATTTAAATACATATTTACATTAATGTCTGTTTTGTGAATTCCTTACTGCAATAGAATATCTGACAAAAGACAGGACTCCAAGCTCAGGTGGACGGAGCTGTGTTATACATGAAACAAGGCAAGCACACATAAGTAAGGTTAAACCCCTATACTATTTAATAAATATGGCAGTCCTTGCTATAAAAGTTAAAGAAGATCTCAAAAGCGTCTGTTTGCTTTTGCTTCAGGCAATTACAAAATGCCTTACCAACATTAAAGTGGCTCGTTCCACAGAGTGAAATGGCATCATATTTTCATGAAAAGGCAACAGTGCCTGGGAAGGAATGCCAAAGAGGAATAGCTTTTTATATATGTGTGGTTTTCAAAACCACAATGTCAATTAAATGCCAAAGCTCTTAATTATAAGACATATGAAACTGTTGTTCCAAGTGGAGTCTCAAGCCGGGCTGTTTCAGGCTAAATGAAAATGCAACTAAATGTGAATGCAGATTGATTACATTTGCATCTTTTACTCAGCTTCAACCATCACCTGGCTGTAAAGAATGCAATCAAACAAAAGAGCAAGCCATAGCATTGTAAAGTGCACTTGCAATGCATTCCAAATGTGGTAACTTTATTTAAAATTTCATATTGCTTTGGTTTGGCGAAAGCATAATGAACTTTGATTTGTGGACAACAATCTATGCAATGTGAGATTAACATATCTCATGAGCTTATTATATCATGGACTGAGCCAATAGTGAATGCAGGTTCAGTCACTTTATACATTATGCAATCACTTGAAGTGGTATTTTGCATTAGATAAAGTGGGGCTACTCCACTCTGGCTCTGTGGACACCGGTGTGGAAGATTGCCTGCTCTCCCTGAGCCAATGACACACCCAGGGCCTGGGAGGGAAGCTGCACTGCAATCAAGACAATGATTGGCTGAATCAGGCTGGCTACGTGCCTGCTCAAAATGAATGGCTAAAATTCCAGCTCCCCCCCCCTCCCCCACTTGGGACAAGGTTGTGTAGCCATGGGAAAAAGGAAGATATTGTGGAAAAAGAGACATGGCTTTGCCATACAGCAGCTTTTTTAAAAATGTATTTTCACAAAAAGGTTTTGTGTGGAAAGCCTAAACCTTCACAACATAAATCAATGAAAGTGAAAGTAATGGGGCAATTGTACAAAAATGTAAGTAATTACAAGGTTATTTATAACTAATGTACATGGTTGTGTTATTGTTAATAGATGGTAGTCTTAAGAAATAAAATGCCAATATCTCAAATCTGTGGCATTTTCAGTGCATCATTGTACTGTTAGATTTCTGTGAAATAAGTCCAGGCATATTTCATTTAGCCTTGCACTACTGCCATGTGTAAAACAGAAAATAATTAGTTCTTTAAACAAAAAGGATTTTTGCTTACTTATTCATTTTTGCTGAAAATACAAGGCATGATGCACAATGCTGACAAAAGAACTGTTCAAAGGATTAAGAAAAATGTCAGGCGAATGTTTCACTAATCTGGGTTACCAAAGTTACAGATGTACGTTCCTGAATAAATACAATGAGCAAAAACGCCTCAGAGATGTTCAAAAAATCAAATATTAACTAATCAACAAACCTGCAACAAGAGCAGCGATGAATCCATTCCTTAGCCCCAGAGGGCACTCAGCACTTATTTCTACTCCACAGTTTAACTTCAAAGGAAAAATGTAGCAGAATGTAACAGACAGTATAAAGAAAATTAGTTTCTGGGTAGAGCATTTTTCAGAGATCTTGGTTTAATGTGTTAATAATCAACGATGCCTGATCGGCAGTGACAGCATAGCAGAACACAGATGTCATGAAAATGTCAAAAATAACTGAAGTTGAAGTGATCAAAAAGTGCAGACAACGTAGGGAGTTAAAGGCAAATTAAAGAAAGCCCCATCACCCACAAACAGACTGAGAACGCATCCTGAGCTTGCTGGAGCTGTGATCAGACCAGGCCCCTGCCTGCATCCCTGTCAGCTGCCAGCAGCTTTGACCGTGCTAGCGATCGGCTTTCTCTCAAGGTTTTCTGGGAAGGCAGCCTGGGAACAGCATGAGGCATTTCCCAGCACCTCCAGCATTGCCATGCAAAACCCTCTCAGAGCCGTGTTTCTCACATTCACATAGAGAGACAGGAAATCGTGCCTGTAGAAAAGCGTAGCTCTCAAAAAGCGAATTGCATCGTGCATACCAACGTGGTGTCTTTCTCCAATTCAGTACCTTTCAAACACTTCTGCTCTATACTTGCTGCTGAGTTTTTCTTCTTTCTGAAGGAGTATTAACATAATTTATTCAGTATGTTTTTCAGGTGGTTCAGACCTGAGATAACTACAATTGCCTTGTATAATGGCACATTGTCACTAGAACTACATAAACCATGGATCTCTTTTTCCAGAGTCTTCCTATCCCTGCTTGGTATTTTGCACTGACCCAAACCACAGCTGTGGCTCTAAGCCCTTGACTCAGCCATACATACTGTTAAAGCACAGTGAACATAATGCATAAAATGCACAACAATTATACTTTTACACTTTACACCCTACATCTTATACATTATACACTCACATGCCAAACATTCCTGTTGTATTTTTGCAAATATTTTACAAATGAAATTTGTAAAGTTAAAATTTGAAATTTGTGTGTGTGCAAAATTATATATATGTAATTTGTGCAAAAATTTTTAAAAATGATTCCATTTACTCTTTATGAAAAACGAATTTAATGTATATTTAAAACATATTTGATGATGATGATGATGATGACAATGTTGATTGCAGCACCACATTATTATGCTAAGCTTGAAGCCATTTGAGACTTAAAAGGTCATCATGATGCCTAGCAACCACATCATTCTGTAATCAAGCCTGACCTCTGCATGAGTGAGCACAATGCTCTCTTCCTTTCAAAGTCAAATTACAGGCCTGGAAATGACACACAGACACACATCCATATGCATTTCAAAACCCTTCAACACACACACACACACACACACACACACACACATATATATATATACACACACACACACACACACACACACACATATATATATACACACACACACACACACACACACACACACACACACATATATATATACACACACACACACACACACACACACATATATATATATATATATATATATATACACACACACACACACACACACACACACACACACACACATACTTAACTCATAAACTAAGCCAAGAGTGTTTAAATTAAAAAAAAATCATCCAAATTCATAAAATGATTGTCTAAATGCCATCAGTGTTTTCATAATATACACCTTTATACATCTTTCAAAGAAGATAACACATTTTTAAAAAATCGAGCTGCATTTGTTTGTTTAACTAAAATATGTTCAACATACCCTCCAGACACCATGATGAAGAAGATGGAACTAGTGCTTTTCTTGGCCTACAATTACATGATGATAGTGCATGTTAAATCCATAAATGAAACCTTAAATGATGCTCAAAAATGATAGATGGCATTCACACAAAGACATGCCTATCTTCACAAAAGCCATATCATGCTAGAATCCACATCAAAATAACCACATCACTACAATATTCTATCGATTTCTGACAGAGGATCCATCAACTTCTATTATCCTTATGGGAAAAACATGAATGACTACACAGGCCCCTCTGAAATGTTCAACATACTGTTGGTTCATCACTATACAACCTGAAAATGACAAACAAGAGTTTACATTATATTTCCTCTGTACACTGCATGGCAAGCCTGACATTTCAAGACCTCACAGAGGAGGAGCTCAATTGTCACTTGCAATCAGGGCTGTAAAAACTTGCTGTATAGCATTGCCTCAAAAACTGTCTGGAGCTCTGTAGTGCTCCAAGGGCTTTCACTGACAGTCTGCATCACCTCAGCATGTCGCAAGGTCACCATGTTCTCAGCATCGCCTGGTCTTCCAATGTCTACTCACCAATCACGAACAAGAATCTTTCAACAGACCAAATCTCACGCCTCCGGACATGCATGGCTTGTCTTTCACATGCACAGAGTCATTAACATGTCTACGTAAACTGTCAGCTGACGTGTCTTTGTCAATATTGTCAAGGCATTTCCTGAGCACCTCGCCCCATTCTGGCTATCTACCAGCCTTGATCGTCCCAGCCTTGCCTTGAGAAAAACTGGGTTACAAGCTCTGAGAGAGAGAGCCTTCCATTGTTGACAGGGGGTTGTACTCTAACCATTTTTCAGGGATAGTAAGTGTGACTTAAGCCAAGTACCCTCCCAACTGCTGTCATAGAAGCATGGAAATACTCACTAATTCCTGCTTAATACATTAAAAAGGATGACATGATGGAAAACAGAAGGCTTTTGGCTTCATATTCTCTGTAAACTGCTTTTTTATTTAAAAGAGAGAGAGAGAGAGAGATGTTAGTGAGAGAGAGAGAGAGAGAGAGAGAGAGTTAACATAAATACGACAGACTGATGAGAATGGAATGTGAGGTGATTACTACAGTTAGCTTCTATTTTCACAACTACTGACATACAATATGAAGCAAGAAACCTTCTCCAGTGATTGTAATTGACAGGGACTCCTGTGATGTCTGCCTTAGAAAAAAAGAAACACAGAGACTTACTGCCCTACATTTGGAAGGCACTCACAATGAGCAAAGATTACAGTCTTCTTCTGTGAAATGGGGTGCTGATTAGAGAGCATAATTGGGTTCATTTTCATTCGGATTGTGTGTTTGAATGGCCTGACTTAAAAAAAAGCCTTGGGCAGTTTGACCAGGCAGGCAACCACTTGAATAGGGTCTCATGAAAAAAAGACTAGAGCAAAAGAACAGCACAGAGGATTGATGAGAGTGATGAAAGACATTGCATCAGGGTGGGATAGGCCTCAGATGAAGCCACACCCCTCAGCTTTCATAGAGAGACAACATCTGTCAAGAGCACACCATCGAATGACCTCCTACAAAGGATTCATAGAAAACAAGAAAAATTATGAAATCTTTTTTGGATTAAATACATAAAAAGCAGAGAAGAGCATTCCCAGTCTCTGACCTTAATCAATTGACCGAAAGACTACACAACACTATCTATTATGTATGTGACACTCAGTGGGAAGCAAGATTTGCCAACTTTGAGGTTTTGTGAAAGGCAATATGGGGGCAGCTGCCAAACAAGACACTTGTAAGGAATTTGTAAGCAGTCCTAAATTACAGAATGAAATCTGATATGTGGGAGGACAGATTGGAGATGGAGCAGACAGAGGAAGGGAGATAACGTAAAGAGAGTGGAGAAATATAAAAAGCTGTTTCTCCTCTCAAAATAACATCATTAGACAGAAGTTCTACAGTCCAGTTTTATAGCGGCCTGGTCCAGCTTGTCATTCTGAATCATAAAAAATAAAAAACTGAAGTGAAGGCCATGTAATTTAGTTTGGGAACAATCTCACATGTGGCAGAGTGAAGGCTAATTGTAGTCAGTGTTGTTTCAGCACCAGGGACAGTTCCTCTGTATGTCCTTGTTGGTACTGCAGTAAATAAGAGTAGAGTGCTGCCCTTCCTTTTAACCTAAAAGTCCACCCCATTTAAAAGCCTTTCTTTTTTACAAAATACAGTTTGCACAATTTAAAAAAAATTCCTTTGCACAGAATTGCTGATTATAGGCACATCTGTCAAAAGTCATTCCAGCCAGTGACCTCACCATACTGTATATTAGAATATTTATAGTTCGTGGTCCAGTTAAGAAAATAACAAAAATGAATAGAGCATGATAGCATCCATATTTTATGTGTGTGATAGTTCAGAAAGAGGGATTTGGAAAACGCTCAGTCATCTGCCCATGCAAGCAATGCCATGTTGAATTATGCGCTGCCAGCCTCAGAGCTGAAAGGAGTTGACGGCTTTGGAATGCTTGGATATAAACAACTTGCTCTGAAAGGCTGCCAACATGGAAGTGATTTGAGCACTTTGATAATTAGTGTAAGTATTTGCCGGCCTGTGTAGCACAACATAAAGATAGGCGTCCCTCAAACCCATCTGTAGTCAGGAGTGCCAGCTAGCCTTGAAATGATTGTGCAGACAAGATCCCATCTGTCTTCATATCAAAAGCTCCAGGAGGTGAATTAAAAGGCAGGGGGATGGAGAGAGAGAAGTCCCATTCTAAAAACAGAGTGGATTCTTTCATCTGTACAAACATACCATAATGATACCATATTATGTGCTTTTCATGGACCCACTTGTGCTAATACACATTATTGTATTTCTGTTATTTCATGAAAGCTAAGGAAGCACATTTTCTGGACTCCAATCAAAATTAGAAGTGTGTTTGAATACATTGAAATAAAACAACAAAACATTTGTCTTCAAATCGATTAATTTCACCCAATTCTATGCTTGATCTCCAATTTTTGTTTATATCTGCAAGTAAATTCAATGTGAAAAAGCCCACACTATTACAAGCAAATGCACAATCACGTTAAGACACAAGCAGCCCCACATTCATCACTGTTCCACTGCTACTCATTAATGCTATTTCTTAGACTGGAAACAGTGCAAAAAAACTCCCACCCGTTCCCTTTGGCAATGTGAAAAATCAAAGTGAAAAGATGTTCCTAACATTAGCATGGAAGAGAAATGGATGTGTTCTTAGATGAGCCGTTTGTTTTATAAACTTGATTGAAAGCCCGAGGCAGGAGCAATGCAGCTGTGAGCAGGGATGCCTCTGCATGGAAAAGTGTCTTTTTCTGCAGGGGATAGCTGCAGCCTTCACAAAGCATGAATTCAGAATTAAAGTGGTATGTTGGAGCACTACTGAAATCAAACCACTTGCAAAAATATCCTTTAACTGAATATTTAAGTGACATGCACATGATGTACCTAAAATTCATGTACCATTTTGTTGTGTGTGCTTCTATTTTCTGTGCAGTAGTTCATCTCTTTCTTAAATTAGTCCCCATAATACACATAACAGGTTAATGATTATGTATAATGGGAATCAAATATGTGGTTCCCACCTTCAAAGTTTAACAAAAAACATAATCCTTTTTTGCCTTTCAGCATTGACACAGGATCATGATTTCAAAACATCAATGAAATCCACTCTCTCTTCTACTAGAGAGGGGGAAGAGAAGATTAACTCCCACAGAAGGAAACAGCAGGAATTAAATAGTGACAAATCTACATGATTGGGGATATACTTTCCTGTGCAGGAACTTTTTTACACCATAGCCTATGCTAGAAGTGTGTTATACACATCATTCACATAAGTATGCATGTTATTCATGTTTGTTAATCTCCATGGTTAATAAACACTATTGTTATCTCTGTCAATACATTTTCATAATTTTAAATGAAGCACACTGTATACAAGGATATGCTCATGGGCGTAGCAGCCGTGGGGGAGAGGAGGATGTGTCCCCCTCTTGTGTGGGTCAAGCATACAAAAACTCAGCAAACAGTGAGCTACTCACAGGTTCATACCCCTCACCCCCACTATTCCCTTTCAAGTAATAAAGAAATTACATGTGTATTCAAATGGTACATGTACACTGATTTCATGAACATGAATCAATATGAAACACAAATAAGAGTGCTAAGATGATTCCCCTATGAAGGGTGATTCTGAGATTGTCCTCTTCCCCTATGAAGGGTGATTCTGAGATTGTCCTCTTCCCCTATGAAGGGTGATTCTGAGATTGTCCTCTTCCCCTATGAAGGGTGATTCTGAGATTGTCCTCTTCCCCTATGAAGGGTGATTCTGAGATTGTCCTCTTCCCCTATGAAGGGTGATTCTGAGATTGTCCTCTTCACTTCTTTAAATAAAGCAACTCAGTGCTTTATCCTTCAATAATTCACACAGACCATCTTACATGAATGAACAGGGTCACCTTCAAGGATGGAAAGCCTGTACTATTTCCATCTTACAATTAAGAGCCTGATTACATTTTAGGGAAGAATAATCACCATAAGGGTAATCCCAACCAATAAAAAGTGAGAAAATTCTGAAGTACCTGCCATTTACAATTTTCTTAGAATTATAGTCACATCTGTTACAGGCAACAGTTACAAATGAATCTAATGTCATTTATTGCTGTATCCTGCTGATCTCAAGGTGCATTTCATAATTTTTACTAATCTCTTTACAAAAGCAATTACTGTTGCCCATGCAGTGTATGATGGGAGCTAAACACAATGCCATTTAATTTATATAATAATTAACCCTATTTAATTTGTTCATCCTAAAATAAAGTGTAGAAATTGTTTTCAGATAACTAGATCTTGGGGGAAATTTTCATAATCATTAATATGCTGTATATGAGCACCATCTCATTAAGGGGCTCTGTTATCTGTTGTGCAGGAAGTAATAGCACTGTTGGTTTATATATTTTTGCAGATTAATTTGTATGTATAAAGTGTCAAAATTGGGTAGTATGTTATTACTACATGAAGACAACGGGTGAGGTATGCATGGGAGGGGTTAAATATGATAAGCAGGGGTGAGGTATTAGAGGGTGGAGTCATGTACTGTATGAGTGAGATAAGTGGCATAGGGATAAACAGTAAGACCTGATGTCCTGAGATATACACCGCTGGATGGAAGGGGATTGCTATTTACTTCTTCGGAAACAGTGTCTAAAACTATGTAAATGAAACATTCAACCCTACATACCAGACAGTAAGGGCAGTGCAAACAAAGCTGCATCAAGGGAATGATTACCGCTGTCTGCCATGTCTTACATAATTTATGTTTGCTCATCGACTGTGGCTTCTGGGGAAAGATGTACAATACATGCAAAGTAAATACAGTGAAATGTCTACGTAAATGAAGTAAATGAACATGCCCTTTTGAGTATGTCAAATGATTATTAGGTATAAATACTACTAAATCCAAAGGGTATTCACATTTACTCTGCATAAGACATGATATCTGTAGTTTTCTGGTACTGACTGGAATCAGTGGAATTCCAATGTAGCCCACATTTTTATGATGGTTCTGCATGATTTACTGAAATCTCTACAATTATGCATGTTATTGTGTACTCATAAAATGTATAACCACTTATTTTGTAAAGTAAGCTGCAGTTCGTTGTCAAAAATATACTTTTGTGATAATGACATATATCAAGATGTCAGTTTTAATAAAAATTTATAGTATTATAAATAAGAGTATCAAAATAGGTGATATTAATCATGATATTAATGCCAAAGGATCGCAGTGTTTGTAGCAGAATTGTTAACCTGGCATAAATTAACCATCATCAAAATCCCAAAAGGAATTAAAATGTAAAATATGAAACAATAAAGTAGATAAATCAGCACTATATATTTGCAGATCCCTTAAAATAAATAGATCAGTTAGAGTGCATTTTTATAACTAAAGACTAAATCAAATATTCAAGTGCAAAACCTAGAACCTGAAAATGTCTCCTGTCTTAAAAATCCTGGTTTACAACTTTAATGACATCAGTGATTTAATTAGGAAACACTGCATAATAACCACACAGAGAATAATGCAAAATATTGTTATAAAAAGCCAGAGAGCTTCAGGAATAGATCTAAACTAGACTCTCTAGAAGCTGTGTTTTTAACTATTTAAAATTCTACCACTAGGGGACACTGTATAATTGAGGCACATGCTACAGGTGGAAAAAGATCATATCAAATACTGAGACTACAAAACTATTCTACAAGTTAGGGGGCTGAGTTCCTCCTGAAAAGGAACACTCCACAAACAGACAGCAGGAATGATTTTTGGGACATTGATCTACCTCCTTCATCAGATTCTTGTGAAAATGTGACACAACTGCACAAAAATCTGCCCTTATTCTTCATCTTAAAAACATTCTCACTATGTTCAGCCATACCAAAACCAAAGTTTATTCTGACTAATAAACACATAGACCTCAATGCAAATACCACTTTGACATAACCGGGTATTAGTTTGCTTTCTTATTTATGTAAATGAATGTTTTCTGATAGCTTCTGAGAGATTCAGTCAGGCACCCCCAGACATAGCAGAAGCCTGACTACATGGTCAGCAGTTCCAGCTGTCAAAGCCTCATATACACACACAAACTCCATACAAATGGCCTTATGACCTCCAAAAAGAAGGAGGCCAGGGAAAATGGTAGGGGGAGGAGAATAGGGCAGGGGCACAAATGCAAGATGAATTAATGATTTGTATTACAAAATAATCTCTTGATCCAGTCGGTTTTCCCCCCTCTTTGTGATTCACAGCTGCTCTAGCATTGGATTTTACTAGAGTAATGGGTAGGTTCAGAGGTGCAAAGCAGAAGTCAAGATCAGTTTTAAGGCTTCAAAAATATCTTTGCAGGTCCATTACACCTTCTGGATAGCATTCACTAAGCATTATCAGTCATAATGGTTTATTAGAATTAATATAATTTTTTTTTCATTAATATTAATAGTAACACTTCTTTTTAAGAATTCCCAGCCAAGTGTCCACAATATTATCGTGCTATGTGATCTGAATCTTTCTGGTGCACATAGGGGATATGAGAGAGGATATCAATCAGAATTTACAAAATAGGACACGAACAAAGGCAGACACTTAGCAAAAGTGAATAAACAATACCCACTGGGATCTTTATCTATTATTGCCAGTCCCTAATTGCTCATAAACCCTAATTCATCTCAGATGGGTCCAGCTTGACCAGACTTCAACATTGTCAAGTCGAGGCCTCTCGAAACCATTAAATACCTATTAAAAGCGCATTTGCTCTCCTCCTCACTGACACAGAAGAGAACACATGAGAATGAAACAGATATTATTTACATCCAACCACTCTACAGCAGGGATATTTATCATTGAAGAGATTCATCAAACAGAAGAATGCTTAATTAAACAAAATCAAATTTGCAGTATATCTGGTATTGGGTATAATGATTTTTTTCTTCTGTCCAATTCTGTGCTCCAATATTTGTCAACCCAAAATATACAGCATGCAACTTATAGTTAATTTGATACATACAAAATTGGATTGGGTTAAAAGAAATTAATGCAAAATAAACACAGCATTCCACCGGGAACCTGGCAAAATGAATTTTCCGAATGTTCCATAAAAATTGTAGAGCAGTTCATCGCTCACACGGTTTATCGCAGAAACAAGAAAAGGGTGAGAGCGCAGCCCAACCTGGGAAAGATGAATGACAGAGTCTAAATGAAATGTCACTCTCAGTAATAGGAAAACCCGGAGCCAGAAAGCAGGTCACTTAAATTGCAAAAGATATACTTAAGCAGTTTCGCCTCGGGCGCCGTTCGGTTGACAAAACTGTTAACATTAGCTTTAAAAAAATGGCAGTGAATAGCTTTGTGCCACTATAGCCCCAGATGGTCTGGGGGCCTCTTGAATCTACACAACAATCAATCTAATGTCCTTGATTATGCACTGTCTATGTGCTGTCTACATGAGCAGCCATAAAATGAACAGAGTTGATACTGAGGGACACAAGTCACACTGCAATGAGTCATGATCATGATTCTGTATGCTAGGTTAGCACTGATTTTCCATCATGTTCTGCTGCATAAGGCTGTGGAGGTTGCTTCCGCCTTGCTTACAGACCCTGTTTGCATAGCACAGATCCGCAGTGACCAACATAATTTTGTAGGTCCTGGCACAAGCCCTTGGAGATGGAGTCTTCAGGGAGGAGTGCAGGAAAAGTGCACTCTCTCCCCAGCACACATCCCTCAGCAGCCTCTGTAACAGGCGCAAGAGCGCTGCATGCTTCATTTAGTTGCATTAATTAATTTCCTTCCTCTCTCAATGACACACCAAACACTAAGAAACCGCAATAATTAATGAAAAAGCAAGTAATACAAACGCATAACATAGAGTCCCCTCTGGACAATGCTAACTTTCACAAATGATTCCTGCGTCATTATTATGCCATCGAATGATGTCAGAATGTAAACTTTCCACAGAAATAAAATACATACTAAAATGTTATATTAATATGCATTTTGTGACATAACACAAATATAACATGCAGCCAACTGCTTGATTTTTCGCTTTCCCTCTCGTATGATTCACAAGGTGGATATTGACTGTTTATGAGAGTGTCCAGTATGACTGTGCATTTCAGAATCAGTTAAATCTTTCAACAGTGTTATCCTCCTTCTCATCAGTCCTGCATTTGTCTATCACCAACAACTAATGTGCTACTGACCTTTCCCAAAATAAACACTGCCCCCAATCAGAATTCAGGAAGCGCCCTGCTCTTTCAAACATGGCCTCCAGGAATAATCAACAGAAGAAAAAAAGCACTTGCTTTTAATTAAGATAACTAACACATTTGCTTTCATAATTTTCAAATCTCGCCTGCAAGCTATTAAAATCTTGTCATAAAGAATCTTCCTTTATAGTGTGTATTTTCTGTTCTGTTTTCCCCGGGGCAGGCTTTTTTTTGTCTAGGGATTGTTCTGTCACTGAAATGCATTCTTTTGCTTGGAGCTATTGGACTGCTGGGATTTTGGCCTTCTACACAGCAGCCACATAAATGCAGAAACTGAATGGCATGTGCAGCATAAAACATAATGACTGGACTACACTACAGACCCCCACACTAAAATGATTGTTATTATAGCTAATAATTTTTAGTAACAGTTGAAATTAAAAAATGCACTTAATGTTATATTATATTATATTATATATGCAAATGCTGTAAATTTGTAAAATAGTACATATTGTTACATTTTTCAGAGAAACCAAATGTTTAGATCATCTAAACATCTAAACAAGCTTGGCGATTCAATTAATGACAACATATTCAAACAGATGTTTAAATAGAGAAACACCACTTTTATATTTGTTATCACACTGTTGAATGGAATTCATTTTAAAATATGCATTGATGTGCAACTTTCAATAATCAAATAACCTGACAAAAACTGCAAACAAACATGCCAAAACAAAAACAAAACAGTCCATAGAAAATAAAAGGATGTATAATATATATACAAGACAGGTAATTGGTACAAATATTGAACATTAAAAAAAATAATGTATGCTTCTGAATGATTCCAGCGAAACATGACTGCAATTAGGCATTTAAAAAATTCTGAAAGTGGGCATCAATACATCCAACACAGCGAATCTAACGGTGCACAGCAAGGGATCAATGTATTTAACACATTCACTGTATGTCTACATGCCCTTTGTTATTTCCCCTTATCAATATTTGCGAGGTACTGAAATTATTCTCTTACATTCACCAATTTTCATTAAACTTTCTCAATGTCGGTTGAACTTTGTATGTATAACATGATTTTGTTTATGTGATATTTACCTAATATTTATGCAAATTTACATGCATTCACTATATTTAATGACAAAAAGGCATATTCAGTTAGAGCCTTATTATAAGTGTTTTCTTAAATGACACAATGAATTGCAAAGAACTCCGTTCTAAAATGTGCATTCACTGGCTAATAGCAAAAACAAAAATCTACTGTCCCAAATGGTGTCATCGTCTCGGTAATTAAAGGAAACCCACAGCTTTGGGAAATACTCCACCACCGCTACATTTACTGCATGCTTTCAGACTTTTGGGAACAGCCTGTCCAGACAGCATATCCAAACTATTAGGCCTGAAAAGAAAATGGCAGATCTCCACCATCAGCACACTGGTACATAATTGCAGCCGTTCTACCATTAGTGTCAGAAATAAGCCTGGTTCTCATTAGCTCGTCTTTACAGATATTGCAGCACAAAAGGACATAGGGGATGTTTCTACACAGCTGTGGAAAGAAATGACTATTATTTGTTTCAGTGGAAAGTGTAGCTAAGAGAGATTACACTAGTTGAGGGTACACAGATATAAAAGTCACATGCTGTTTTTTGAGCAAGGGAAGTACTTAGTCAAGGCAGCACAATTAAAATTCACACCAAGTGAAAGCATTTACACCCTCTGAAAATAATCAAGACAGTTTTGTCTTACCTTGATTATGTAAAATTTAAGTTTGAATGAATCGCAGAGGTACAGCATAACTCTCTCTTTTTAAGAAAATGCATAAATGCCAATATTTTTGCATTATGCAAATGAAAAATCACCGACCTCCACTTATGGAACTTCTTTCAACACACTCAATCATAGTATTTGATAAGACTTGTAAATTCTAATGCTTCAAAATATTGTAATTTCTAAAGGGCTGTACATGCATCACAAGGCAGGAAAAGCTGGCAAAATATGTGTGGGTTTTGCTAATCAATTATAGTCAATGACATTGCCAGTTTACAGTAAGATCTGTTCTGTGGAGGTGATTCTCTGTGTGGGGTAAGAGTAAAGTATGTATTTAATAAATTCTCTAAAATGGGACATGTGAATCTATTATGCATTCTGTTGAAGCACATTTTAAACAATAGTTTTATACTTGCACACGCATTTTAAAACTCCGGAGAAGTATGTGTTATTTCTTATTTTTGAGATATTGTTAGCTATGGTGTTGTCAAAACAAATTAAATAAAATGCTCAACTTGAATTTATTGTAAAATAAAACAAGTGTGGGTGTTGAATACTCAAATAAACTCCATAATATATACAGGTTCAGGACAGAACTCCTACTGTAATTTTTCATTTTTATTGTGGTTTGGATGTTTCAGGCCAGACCTCCTTCTTCAGTGTACAATAAAAAGTCTGATGAAATGGAAACAGGCAAAATCAATCAATATATACACACATATCAGTATGGTGCAACATTTGACCTCTGTGGGTTATGTTATTACAAGAAGAAACCAAGTGAAAATTCCTCATTGAAGCCTGCTGGCATTAGTGCATCAAGGAAATTAATCCAAAAATATTCCCGTTTTAAAAGGACTTGGCATCTGCTGCCAGCCCATTCAGGCATCTGTACTGCTTAAATGCATATGTCTCAACTCATATGTGAAGCTAGTAATAAAGAAGCTAGTCATTTCCTTTTGTCTTAAGTTTGAAACTCTGGGACAGCCAACAATGAGAAGTCTATTTGTACACTTGTAGCAATAAATAACAAAATCCAATCGGCATTATACAGTGGTAGGCATTAATGAGGTGTTGACATATTAGAGTGTATACTGTTGAAAACTACGATTGCATGTCAGACAACAACAACAGACTGGCTGCACAATTACCTGCTCTGCATAAGTCAATTTAGTGATTGGTCATTACTTCACTGCAACACCCCAATCCAACATGTGGCTATGGCATGACTAATACATCTACAGTAAACTAAAATTACATCTAGAGTAAAATAAAGCAATGTAAGCAGATAAAGGGAAAGAGTGTATCACAAATAAAAGTTAAGTTTAACTATCTGACCCCAGACTTTATACACACTGATATTGAGCCGGAGTACAACAGGAGTACAAAAGGAATGTTTTTTTTTTTCATTTTTGAGCACAAACATCCACCCATGCTGTACCTGCTATCCTGCATCTGCCCACAAAAACTGGCTAAACAGAGAAAGAGGCAATTTTAGGCATATATTGGCTTGAATTACAAAACGCCTTGTGCCATATGGACTAGGTCCATCTGAGACAGAAACATTCAACCACAGGCATGACATGTGGGCATTCAGCCCCTCATTTCATGGAGGGCTTGCATCCATACCCTGGGCTGAGCAGCTGCTATTAGGGCATTAATACAGGACAGAGGAACAGCACAAAGGCAGATAAATCTCCATCATGAGGCACTGGCTTTGTAGCTCCCAGCCCCGCATCTCCCCGGGGCAAATCGGTACACTGCCATCTTACACGTGTTCGGCACAGCACATCTGGTCAGAGGTGTGAAAACACGTTTCATACCCCTTCCAGAAGCTCCTTTACAAAAGAGGAGACAGAGACAGACTCGGAAATCAATACATCATAAATGGAGGAGATGGTGATCAAAGCAGCGACCTCTTGCTGCATCAGTCAGGACCTTGGCGATCAATCACCGCCCCTCCCCATGAGGCCAGGTGAAAGCACTGCTGTATAAATCCAGGTGAATTACGCTACGTCTTTAAAACATGATGCCGCCCCGCTGGAAGGAAGCCCTTCTGTTTTATCTTGCAGGATAAGCACCAGTCTGATGTTTATGTGCAGAAACGATAGGGACATACCTTATATGGGTTTAGGTAAAACTGTAACTTATTTCCTGTTCATAAAAAAAAAACTGATTGTTGTCTGTCAAAGGAGTGTAGGTACACTATGATGGTTAAAAGGTGGAATGGAGGCCCCAAAAGGAACACTTGAGAAATAGGATTAACAGATTCCTTCTATTACCTTCAGTGGATTTCTTCTCACTGGAAATCACTAACCAGTAACAGCATAAAATAAGTGCTTTGTGTCAATAAGTAACAAAAATAACTGAACAAACAACATACTTGTGCTATACGTTCTTGTTATATACATTATTATGTGAAATTTGCATCTGATATGAGCAGTTTTTATGTCACTGGCATTATTTCATCTACCAGTCTTTGTTTTTTGCTAGCCTGTCAGCTTTGTTAACTCCTGCACCATAAGGCTGTTAAAAATGCAAAATAGTGTCCCTCTGCCAGTCCTGCAGAGCCATGGCAAGGGCCTAAAGCTGCTATATGCTCCATCTTTTCATTTCCCTTCCTCCTCTTCCTCTCCTCTCTCTCTCTCTCGATTTCTCTAAATATTTCTCTCATGCTATTAGGCAATAAAACAACAATAAAACAAGAGCGTGTGATGAGGAGCAGCAGGTTTTGTTACCCCAAACGCAAAGATTTAATCCCCTCATAGATGGATTTGGCCTGATTTCACAAGACAAGTAAAATAAAAGGGGTCCTATGTGGCTTCCCTCTGAAGCGCCATCATTCCATGAAACCATGTTGTGCTACTGGAATATTTGAACACTTGGTGGCAACATGGATTTTAATCTTGTGTTCCATAAACATGTTATACCAACACCACAGCAGATTAATAATATTTAATGGACAATTAATCTGTACATTCACAAGGGTCTTAAATGTAGTTAAACACTCATTTATGTATGCCCCAGTTGTGTTTTAATATCTTACAGCAGGGAGCTGTACGAGAAGACTCTGAGACTGTGTATTCTAGTGCTTGTAGGCCCTTATAAAATCAATATAATAAAAGGTTGTGTATAAAACTTAAAATGGACTTCAACTCCTGACATGCAGACAGAATTCCTTTTTCTCATAATTATAAGAAACTATTTTTTTTATAGAGACATAAATCAAATTTGAATCCCCCCATAAATATACCTTTTAGAAGCCATAAAGGAATCATGCATTTGACTATGCTTTAACAATCTTACTCCTTTCTATAAGGAATCACTATGTTTGAACATTTCTTGGTTTGAAAATGAAAGGATACACTATGAATAATAACCTCAATGGGATCAACAGCACAATAGAGATACAGCGGGGGAAAGAGTAAAAGGGATTGTTTTTAGTCATTAGATGCCAGGTCGGAGATTCTTGAAGATGCTGTATTTATTTTTTCTTTTTAAAAAACATACATTTGTCATTTATTACACTAAGCAAATTTTCCACTGAGGCACTAGCAATTAATAACGATAAAAACACAAAACATAGACAAATACGAATCATTAGGGGAAGAACCATGGGGCAAAGTGTTCAGATAAAGATATTGTATACGTTTGGCTATTCATAAATTGTATGAATTTTGAGTTACAACCACCCTGATCCCTGAAGTTATAAAGATGAGGAAAAACAGCTTCAGGAGAATGAAGTTAATCAGTAGGTGCTGATAGCCCTTTTCAATGAGCTGGAAGAGGTGAAGGTACGTCAGTGACCCTGGCCTTCTTAAGAGAGGGGGTTTTGAGTCATTCAGAGAGAACGATGACCTCATGCAACCATTTACTGCCCCATATCATACAAGTGCAATATGATGGTTGCTAACTGAACTAGGTTTGGTTAGGAATTGTAAAACAGGACTGTACCCTTAAATGTCATTGGTAGGTGAGTCAGTAGTTCTTTCCTATGTAAAACCTTAGTCAAGAGGCTACCTTTTTAATGAGACATTGGGGAGGAGGGTATTCCCTTTGTATCCCGTATAAAGCCTTATGCTCTAAAAAATAATACCACCTAATGATTCACCTTATTGTAGCTCAATTGTCTGGATACACAATCCCATATCTTCCCCACCCACCAGAGAATAAGTGAAATTAGTTTCCAATGCACATTACCGACTAAATGCAGGTTAAATAAATAAAAGATTAAAGCCCAGAAAGCATGCACTTACAAAACACTGAGGAAACACAAAGGTAATAATGAGCTTTCATGTTCAAACATGGACTGTATTCATTACAGCATCCTTTTCCATACCTTTTCAGTCCTGCACATTTAAGAAAAAACAGCAGTTGTGCAAATGTGGACATGTCCGTATGAGTCAATTTGTCACATAGGGAAATGTAAAAGTACCTATGGCGGTGCTCTGTCCCTCAGAACAGCATTTCTACTTGCAGCAAAGACAATTTCAGATCAGGAGTCAATGGAACAGAGGCATAATCTGCAGTGACTGCACACATGAAAGCACACAATTCTGTCTTTGAAGTCTCCCTTTTAAGGAACAGCACATCTGGAAAATGGAAAATACAGCATTTACTGATAGGAAGTGTTCTGTTTTCATTCCAATAAGAAAATGGTGCAGGAGCTCTTGCCAAAGCTACATCAAAATTGATTTGTTCCAATTAAAATCATCATTAATTGTGGTTTATATTGTAATTATATTATTCAAATAACCTAACCTCAAAGAAATAACCTCTCAAAGAGCCAAATAGAAATCGATAAACAGAGCTCATGTGTGTTATCGCAGAGTCAACGTTAAAGTTAGCATAATATCAATATGTCAATAGATCATAATAGCAGCTCCAAGAAAAATGAACAGAAATGACATTATCACAACAAATAATAAAGCTAAAAAAAATTTAAATTGCCATTACAATCACACAATGCCACACACATTATTCTTAAAATCAATACTTTTAAATGAACTCCACACTCCTTGAAGTCTTTGGGGAAAAAATTAATATTATTAATGTCTACATCTTCAACATATTTTCCATTAAGCTGAACTGGAAGCCATTTTCTCTCCCCTCCTTCTTATCATAGTCATACCCTTGCATAATTGTAAGCTACTGTGATATTCATAAGGGTTAGTGAGGTTATTAGACTTAAACTGCTATTTAAAGGATGGAATACATAGTATAGTCAGGCAAACATATCTGCATTCTAATTCAGTCTGTAGATTCAGTAAAAACTCAATGACTACATCAAACAAATTGCTTTTACTGTCTTTTTGACCCACCTACTATTCAACTCGCCTGGAGTTAAACTTAACGTTAAGCCAAAGCAGTAATTCTCTCACAGTTTAAAAAAGTAAAAAAGCGATCTGTCTTGATAGGATGTTGATATCACTACCATAACAATACCAGCTCTGTACTACTGGCAGCTAGAAAAAATAAATAACTACAGGCCAGTGACGTGCGGTCAGGGGAGGCAGGTGAGGCAGTGCCTCACCAGCCATCATGGAAAGAAAGAAAATATATAATAATAAAATAATTTAAATTGTTATATTCATCCGGTGGTTTGTACTAAAAAATATTTATTTTTCATTTAGCTTCACCAATTTCGATTATTCTTTCTTCAAAATCGCTGAATTTTCTTAATTTCCCATTCAAATGCTTGGAAGCGATGCCGGTGAGGCAGCAGCGAGCTCAGCCTCACCTTGGATTGCGCAACCCCTGGCTAACTGCGCTGGCTGCTAAGCGGAGAGAGCATGTTGCTGTACGGCGTCAATAAAATGGTTTAAACACATTTAATATGTAAACTGATTTTCAATAATTTAGCTTATGTATATAATGTACAGTGCTTTTTGTCACCAACTGTGTTTGTGTAACGTGTTTCGTGTGCTGAGCGATTATAAACGGCAGAGAACAGGTTGGAGGTGAGGCAGGCAGTTCTCTTGCCTCATGGCAGGGGGCGATCAAGATCCCAGACATTCGTCTTGTCACTCCACAACTGCAGAGTAAGTGACAGCGAGCTAGGCTAAACGATACGGTAAACAAGTCAAGTGCAGCGATAGATTATTAGAGATAGAGATTATTTTTTTCCTCTCGCCTATCCCGACTTTCAACATGGATGACTACATTTCGACACTAAAACAGTTTTCTCAAGTGGACTTTCAATCGAAGCAGGAGATAATAACTAAAGGAAGACCAACGCCGGAGCTGAAAGGATTGCTTGTATGTGTAAAGGATGCAGAAGTGAAACATAACCTGTAAACTGCTGTCAAGCTATGCATCTATTTGCAAATCTGATTCTGATGACGTCAGTGCCTCACCAGCTATGAACCTCACCGCACGTCACTGCTACAGGCTTTGTTTTAATTTGGCATGAATTCGAACCCACTGAAGCCATGGCTGCCATGAGTTCTGTTTCATTTCAATTCCGATCTTCAGTTCAGTGTATAAACATTCAGTCAGTTATTCTTGAAATACTCACTGTCAGTCATAGGGGAAAAAACATCAGTCCAACCCATGTCCTTGACCATAGGTTTCACAGAAAGTTTAGATTTATGGGATTGTACCATTGGTGAATGAGGATTCCCTATAACAAAACATCTTTGAAGAGAGGCTTTATAGAAAGACAGCCTGCATAGCTCCTTTGGATAAGATTCTATGGGGATTTTAACCATGCCTTTAAACTGCTGTCTTAGCTCGTCGTTGTTACACTTCAGATTTCACAACAAGCTGTAGAGTTCAGTACACTGAAAAAAAACTGGGCTACTTGAATGTACATTCTCTTTCAAAATTTACAACTATTTCTGAAGACAATATGTAACTACATATGCTTCAGTATAATGTTATCCCCTAGCATATTTGGCAGCCTATTCTATGTAGGCCCACAGTGCCTATCTGTCATCCTTTCTTTCTTGTTTTGTCCACACTAGCTGCCGTCGCGGTCATTATGAGGTCACAAACTGCAGCTTTTCACTGGTCTGCATCACCTTTCCTTCTCGCATTTCCTGGCCACAGGCAGGGTCACATTAACCACGACGTGTCTCCGCCCTGCCATGGAGCTGACACCAATTACTTAAGGTTCTCTCTGTCCTGGAACTCACAGGGAGACCGTCGTTTAACCTTGAAGCCCTTCAGACTACCATTGTAGCAACCTAATGACGAGGTCAACTTCTAGTACTCTGACCCAGTTCTTCCCTTTCAAAGCCAGTGCTGCTGGAAAGTTAAAACAAGGTTATTTTCCTGAATATAAAATGAAAAACTACTTCAACTGTACTCTTACAGACATACCATCTGCCCTCCTTCATACCCTCATCATACCTTCATCACTCCATATCCTCCTTGCACTGGAATCCCAAGCGTATAATATTCCAGGGGAAATCAGGCTCTATAACCAGTGGACTAATCATCTTCACTTCTTGTCTATCTGTAGGTGCGTAAGATTTCTGCTTAAGCCTCACTTGTAGAAATGTTTATAACCACAGCAATATTGAAATTCCCATCAACATATCTAGATATTTAAAAATGGATTGAGTGAGGTCCTGCATGAAATACATTATTAATTGACAGGTGACACCTGAAAACAAATTGAGCAAGGCACAATTGGCGTCATCATATTTTCTCCCTCACAGCCGACATTTCCAATAACAGGCACTCTGCAAGACCGAGCGAAGACGGAGCTGCGCATATGGAAATTGCCATTTGCTGCCATCGCCACATTTCAAAGGCTAAAGCTTAATTTCATTTTCCCAGTCGGGGCCTCTGTGAACTTTACAGATTCTCAGGTTCCCCGCCTCACTCTGCAGTATCCTCTTGCCTTTGTCATTCAGCGCTCTGCACTCATGCATTTTTAACACACGCACTATTACATTTCTGTTCAACATGCACTCTGAGGACAGGAGAACTGCAGCAGGACTACAGGGGAGCACTGGAGATGGAAGGGGAAGGTAGGATGTGTGTGTATGTGCATGCTAGTGTGTGTTTCTATATGTGTGTGTGTGTGTGTGTGTGTGTGTGTGTGCATGTGGTGGGTGGTTGCTGCTGAAGAAAATGGGCCTCCTCTATCTCACGTTAAAGCGATTGTCCCCCTTTGCAGAAGTACACTGTCCCTGTTCACTCCCCTACTGATAATCTGCCCCACTCACAGCCTCTCATCTCAGTACTCCTCACCTTGCCTAATGCGGTGTCCAATCCCCCCACGCACGTCTGCATGAAGGAACGGGATATCTCCAACAGGACAGCAGCCCTGCACTTGACTGGGTCCCCTTGCAAAGTGTTCCCAGGCCTGTGTGTCACCAACAGCAAAATCCACTCACAATCCTTTTTCGTTGACCCAGCACCTCTGTCTCGTCTTCAGACACCCATGTTTCTTGGATTTTCCACTTTTTTGGTCCCAGTCCAGAATGTTCCAGTAAATAGGACTGCTTTTAGGATTTGAGTGAGCATATTGAAAATGCTCGCCCACAGAAAACAAGGAGGAGATCTCCATTAATGTGTAATGTGTGCGTGGCAAGATCTATATCTGACATTTACCATTAGCCTTCCCACATTTCACTCTACACAATATTGATTGAAGCCAATGTACAAACTCCTCAGGGAGAAGAGTTTTTATGTGAAATAAACAGTAAAAATACAGGATACAAAATCTGAGCTGCAGGTCCAAAGTGTATTAACTGTTGTGGCAACCTGAGAGCTTTCCATAACCAAATGAAAAACAGCCATTAAATGTAAGGCCTATATATGAGGTTTTCCACTCATTGAAGATTTGCATTCACTTGTTTTTGTATGTTCTATACTGGAGTTTAAAAAAAATTGATCGACTCATGACATGACTACTTAAAGCTTACGTCTCCAATCACATCACCCACTCACATTAATTTTAAGGCAAAAGTCTTACTGTAGTATGTCTGACAGCCATTTCTTGAAGTGGGACAGAAGCATAACTAAAACATGATACATCAACATTAGAAAATCAAACAAACCACAGCTCAGCAAAATTCCTAATGGAATTGTGGTCACTTTCACTTCACCATTCATTGAACAATATCGAACATGTTCTTCAGAGGTTATCCTGAATAAAACACCTCCCTCTAAGCATTACAGATCTGCATATGGCGGTACAGAGCTGTCACAGCACAAAGTTAGCTGTGACAGCTAATAGAGATGGCAGTCGCATGGTGGCAGCCTGCAGAGTGATGTGATTTTCTGACGTCTTCTCTTCACGCTCTTTGACAGAGATTAAGTGTCTGTAATTGCACACAAAGATGCCAGCATAGATTGTGCCATAATGCTGCTGCTGTGCTATGAAATGCTTGTACAGTTGATATGAAATGTTTCTCTCTACAGCATTTGGGCATGATGCTCTGAAAAATAAGAGGTTTGTGACATTGGGAGGGCTGGGTGGGGCCCTGGGGAGGGGGAGTCGACTCCATAGGGCATTCTCCACAGGAGCTCTCTTGCTCCATGATTCAGCACCCTGGACAGAGGCCCGGTGCCTCTCAGAACCAGAGGGCTCTTCAGGACCAAGGACAGAGGAAGTCATGTGACCCACATAGCACCTGCCACTCTACATCCCTTAATCAAGCAAGCCTGTCTAAAAAGAGCGCTAACTCTGAAGACTGGTGGAGTTGCCAAACAGACTACTGATGGATGGTTAGAATGGGGGCCTTAATGATAGTTTTCTGTTTCAGTTTGTGAAGAGGAGCAGTCCCCACCTCTCAGTGCATCCACAAAACCTTTCCATGGGGGCTGGCAGCCTAGCTCTCTGACCCTGGACCCTATTGATTCTCCCATGTTGTGAAATGTGTGGGATTCCTTTCCTTTGAAAATGTTCACTTCCCTGTTTTTCTGAAAATGTGTCATCATTTGGCTCCGGGGCCTTGAATAAAACCCCCTCGGGTGTTTCACCTCACGTCAGTCTTTCTCTTCTGGTAGTTCTGCTGACAAAACACCATGCAATGTCATCTCTGCCCCACACTACACAACAAGACAAAAGGCGATTCAGATTTGACCTAGTAGTAGGGTGTCCATATTAATGTAGTACATTGTAACACAAAAGACATTTGTGTGTTTGTAGACACCACAATTTTGATTATAAAACACATTATAAAATTAGGATTCAGTTCACTAATTATTTAAGGGAAGGATGGGGTATTTTCATGTGTATGACTTAGCAAGAGCTGTGGCATCAAAAACATTACAATGTCTTGATTTTGATGAGCAGGAAATCATTAATGCAGCCTATAATCCCCAATGATGAATGTCCTAATTTCTGTGATTTTTGGACATAAAATTGCACACTGGCTCTTAATTTAACTATACTTTACATTTAATTTAATAAAAATGTATACCTGGCTGATTTTGCGCTGATCTTGTGCTATAATAAAGTCAAGCAGCACAAGTGGTACACACCAATGAACAACAAGGAGGTCAAAGGTCAACAAGAAAAAGGTCATTCAAAGGGCAGGTCACTCTTTATGTTATGCAAGACTTGATTGATCAGTCCCAGTTTGTGTGTGAATATGTGCCTGTGCGTGTGCATGGGAAGGCAAGTGTTTTTGTATATGACTGCCAGAGCATCTTGGGGCAACACTGAAGACACCCTAAGACAAAAGTTCATGAAGCTAAGTCTGTAACATCTCATAAAATTTCCCATCTTGGATGTGTGACACAACCCCATAAGTTATAAAAAGTGACCCACAAACGTGTCCCCTTGAGTTAGCCTCTACCTGTGCCAAGTCACACTGAACAGAGCAGCATGCCAATGAGCCGTCTCTGTTGACTGGGGATGGAGGATGGGGGGGTGTTACCATGGCAGCAACGTTCCGCTTGAGAGCAGTATTGATTACCCGCAGGAGCAAAGCTTCACTCACATGGACCCCTAGAATGCGGGGGAAGAATCTTTAAAGTTGTGAAAAATGGAAACCACTACAAAACCTGAAAAGGCTAATTGTGTGCTACAGGAGAGCTGCAGTGAAGGGTACAGTGGGCCTCTTTAACAGCTGTTTGTTTTATTCATAATTATTAAGCCTTGGCAAACTGGTTAGGGACCATATTTATTAGATGGTTTTAAGTTCAAATCATATGCAGCAGCACAAAGTATCTGAACAGAATTTGCTTTGGTTAATAAATTCATTTGCATAATGCATATTACCCAAAAAAGTGACATTAGTCTCCTAGTTACAATTATTTAGTTAACATTTATTTCAATTAGAGGGTATCCATTGAGGATACCTAGGGTGGGACCAGAACATTCCCCCCTCTACAAAGAAAATAAATCTAAAAAGGGCTTTCCTGCCACTGCTTTTCCCCACAATGAATCTATGTATAATGTATTTCTAACAGTGAAGAGGGTTCTGGATACTTTAGTGGAACAACATATTCTGTACATTAGCATGAGAAAAATTAATTACAGTGATAATGCACAGTTTAATATTAGTGAGCTGTAAAGTGACAAATAAAATGGCCACACACAGCCTGTTATTTGTATTCTAAAGCAATGCGGTACTGATGGTTTTTCACACAACCCTCATAATGAAAACCCACTTACCAGAGTTCTGCAGTAATGCACTACAGCAATAGGATTCAAAAACAAGTTGTGTCTCAATAAAATTTGAGCGTTGCTTGTCGGGACAAGGCTCTTTAAATTATGCAGTGCAATTTGACTTTCAATGTTATACATTTTCATATTTTGTTATATGTAAGACATTTTCTATATTTTTTACATATGCTGGTGTGTTAAAACCTATGGAAGATGGAGAAGGGTAAAACATAAAATGCAGCCAAAGTTTAAAATGGAATACATTTAAATCGCAAGAGTTATGAAGAAAATATACCGCTACCATGGTGAAAAGAAGACAAAACAAAAATAGCAGCTGAGGCTGGATTGAGGGAGTTGAAAAACAATCATCTTTTCAAAGCTCTCAGAATCAATGACCGTTAAAAGGAGTAAATATGCTCATTTCATGCATGTCACCGTTAAACAATGAGTATCAAGATGAACCACCTTTGCTGTCTCTTCTTGTTGGAGGTAATGAGGATCAATAGGGCCATTTAAAGCCACCATATGGCATCTTTTTTGTGGGGTTCAGGAGGCGCAGTTACACTGCAGCCTGCACCTCCTCCTTGACCTCCTCCAGCCCAAGCTGCCTGCAGCCCTCGGGCTCGTCTGCCCATGTGACATCCAAACTGCCATGACACCAAGTCATGCAAGTTGTTACACCCTTATGGTAGGGGCATTAGCATGTACAGCAGGAATGGCTGGTGAACAGTCTCAGGTTCACATACAGGCATGACAGACCTATTGTGCCCTTGAGAAATGATCAGTACTTCCTTAATTTCTTTAGTTGATGTTCAGATAATGGTAACATGCAATATATTATTTAAATTCATATAACTCCTCCTAAAATGGTATAAAATTGCATCATTCTCATAAACATAAAAATTATCATTCCCATTTTAAATACAGTGTAACAGTACACTTTGTACAGTATATTCAAATATTTTTGTGTAATGTCTTTTCTTTCCCATACATACAGAATCTATACTACTTCATGGGGTATTTCTTAATGAAGACATAGATTATGAAAAATCAAGCTATTAAAAGCTTTACTATCACAGGAGAGAGGAAAGGGGCATTTTATAAAGACAGGGGACAGCTCCCAGTTTGCCTGTAAAACATGAGCAGTGTGTGCAGGTGCTACGATCACTTTTATAGAACTGTGAAGTGCCACCAGCTGCCCAAGCCAGCACCAAATTCATACAATACTGAGACAGAAAGCAAGCACCTGCCCAAAACTAAAATTACTGCCAAACAATCAATTATGCCCTGATGTCAAGACCTTTGATATAGATATTGTAAGAAGTATGTGTTTCCCTATAGTCATATTGAAAAAAAATAAAGTCATTGTTTCTGTTTGAAAGAACATTCACCTACAACAAGCACATCAATAAAATCTAAAATATGAATACAAAAAGTAATAGCTATATATTCTCAGAGTTGTCTATTGCTCATATGTAGACACCTTCCATCCCTTATTGATGTAGAAGTGACCTCCATAAAAAGCATTGAAAACTGAGAAAAACACCAGTGTGTTACATGTGAGATGATTCTATTTTGGCAAGCATACAACACCCCACAGGGTATTAAAAATAAATAAGGTAAAGAGCCAGTTGAGATTTTACAGATCAAAGTAAACACCCTCAAGGAATCACTTTGGTGTGGTACTAAATTATAAACACTTTATATTATTTAGCACACACACACACGCATATATATGTGTGTGGGTGGGTGTGTGTGTGTGTGTGTGTTGTGGTAGAATGAAAATGGGGAGACAGCGCCACACACTCCCATTACCACATGGCTCACTAAAAGCTTCCCATATTTCCTCTGCCAGCACAACAATTAATTCCTCAAATAATTCATCCTGAAAAGCAACAAATCCCTCTTCCTCTGTAGGCTGTCTCTTTAATAGTATATGTTGAAAATAATTTGAATTTTTCTTGTTTTTCACAAACTCCCTTCTTTCACCTGCCAGTTATGCTCTGCATGCAGAGCTTCCAAGAAAAGATAGGTTTCACATTCTTTAAAACTCAATATTTAATACTCTGCCAGATATATGATGTGGTTATGGACAGGAACAGACCACAATTGTGTATGTCAGCAGCAAGACCAATTTATTACCTATGGTTTTCAATTAGTTTGAACAGTGGAGCTATGTCCAGTTTGCATTTTCACTTTGAACCTTGTCATTGGTCTGTGTGTCACAGGAAAGTGTAAGACCCCCCACATCCTCTCACACATTATCTTCTTTTTGTTCAATGCCCAGTGTGCGGCAAGCATTTTACATTTTTAAATTACGTTTGTGCTTCATTGAATTAGCTAGCACACACCCTGAATGGGTGAATATCAAGCCCCTTGATTGGTTCAATACATTTCCACCCCTGTGATTGCCCAATTCAAACAATAATTAGCAGTTTTTTGCATATCTGGCAGGTTTTTAAAGAGTCGGGCGATTGCAATCAAGAAGCTCTGGCGTCCCCAGAGACATGGGGCCGCTCACACACAGACAGAGGGAGACAATAATCAAATTTAGCCACAATCAAACAGCACTTGTTCCCTTAAGGAAATCGAGGGAAACGCTGTGTACAGTAGCTGAATTTGGCAGGTGTGACACAGTAAAAGCAAGTAATTACTGGCATTGCTTGATTCAAGGGAAAAGGAAACAGTGGGGTATGGCGTATTGTCTGCTTGTGCGAGTGAAGGGGGCGTGGGCGAGAACTTGGGGGTAGCGGCTTGGCACATGCGGAGAAGGGATCGCACTCCTCCATTGTTTGTCTCAAAGGCATGTTCTTTGTGAGGGCAAATAAATCAGGGAGCAAACCACGGGGTAATTTCAGCGGATGGTCGGCATGCTGCCTACCCGGCTGGGCACCTTTGACCACATGAGAAACACAACGTTTGGCTGATCCCTAGGCAACTCGGACATAAGGTAAATCAGCTATCCAAGAACCTGACCCAAAACATTGGACAGAGAGACAAGAATGTAGTCAGTGACTTCCTCTGCATACATGATTGACAGGAGTACATGCTCAGTTTAACTACCTTCATCTGGCTGCCTTTCCTCCACTACCCTATTATTATTAATTATTATTATTATTATTCATTATTAGTATTATTATATTTTACTTAATGATAAGTACTAGTATCTATAAAACATATTATTTTAAAAATACAAACAACTGATCAAGGGTATGATTTAGATATATATAAACATATCTTACTGTGAAAGTGGTGATTATTTTCACAAGGTTCAGTATGAAGGATGTGGTGGCAAACACACATGGCCCTGTGATAAAGATTTCATGATCTATTTCACACATGTTTTCTGCTACTTCACTGCTAGAAGTCTGGCCTAAATTCTCCAGTGGTTCAGCATCAAATAGCCACCGAGAACATAAATCCGCTTGTGACAGCACACTAAAGAATATAAAGGTCAAGGTTTTATCAAACCTTCAACAGAAATTACTCTCCCGCAAAAGGTTAAGGTTGTTAAATTTTAAAACATTTGTCAGAGGAACCTGAGTTTCAGTGTGGTTTTGAACGATGATGATGTGGCATAAAAACATTGATAGAGAAGGTACTTTTTCTCTCATTGATGTTCAGCCTCAGCAGACCAATCTCATCCACATCCACAGTATACCTCACAGCTTCCCCAATGTTTCACTGCATAATATTTTGAATTAAATAAAATCCCAATTCCTGAAAAAACAAATCCCCCATTGTCTTAACATTAAAAAAATTCACTGTACACACACGTGTCATGCACACAGACATACACACAATACATCGGCATCATAATTTAAAAACCCACATGAATGCCCACTCACACATCCACACACACACCTACCTGTATGCATACAGTATGGTACTCAGAATTATAATGTAATGCTAACATGAATGCCCACACACATGGAGTACCATGTCATTGTTATAATTTAAAAACAACAAAACACCACTCATGTCCATCTCTGGAGATTTTCCCAGCTTTGATCATTCCCAACAGGCAGCTGCTCACCTCAGGGTTCAGAGCCGATCAGTACTTGATTATCAATGTCTCTTCAAGGTTAGCAAGTAGAGCACATCCTTAATAGAACCAAAGCTGATTAGCTAATTATCATAGAATTTGCATAATGGCTCTGCAACTCATTATGGCTTATGTGAGCTCATCTGCATGCTGTGTCGCTCTACCCTTTTCTCCTTCTGTGAAGTTAGCATCAATATCCCTTTGATTGAGGAACTGATGGAACACTCCTGTGCAAATTGAATGCCATACTGAAGGTGCCCAAGCCTTTTTGACAGTTTCGATGGTGGGAAGAGAGGCATGTTCAAGGAATTCCTCAAAATGTAATGAAATGTAAATACAGAACAAGTGGAGAGAAATATGGTGAGTCAATCAACCACTACTTATCACAGATGAGTCCCTCCATCACAGTGTAATTTACCTTCTTTAATTTAAAGAAAATATTTTTTTATTTAATTTTTGGGAATGTAGCCCCACAATTCTTGCTGTATGTTTCAACCTTCCTTCCAAGAAGCACTTGTGTTTGCGGTATCTCTATGGGTTTGTCTTCAGCTCTAAATATGTCTAAATATGTGTTGGTTTGCTGCCACCTTTTTATCATGTTCCAGTGTAATCATCAAAAACCACTTCCAAAACAGCTCCACTTCCATTTAAACACACACACACACACACACACACACACACACACACACACACACACACACACACACACACACACACACACACACACACACACACACACACACACACACACACACACACACACACACACACAGATAGACAGCCAGCCTCACAGCTATCAAAGAGCGAAGGATAAGAAATGCAATCAAAGATAAAAGGAATGAAATGCAGCCCCCTGGCTTGTTCTGTGGATATTTCTCATGGAGAAGTAAAGCAAAAATGTTCTGAGTCAGGCCTAACACCCCAAGAGAAAAAATTGCCACAGTTCCCCACTATGTCAATGGCAGGCAGACTGAGAAAGACCAGCACAGATACTTCTTTCCCAAGACACAAACACAGAGCAATCTGCCAACAGGGCCATGACATCTTTCCATACTCATGTCTGAAGGAGTGTGATTACTGGAAATCAAGTCAATGGGTCGCAGGCAAGTATGGAGATAGCAGAGAGCTAAAATCAATAACCTACATGTTCTCTGTGCAGTGCAAATGTTTGGGAGTCAAAAACATATTACATGAATCAAGAAGGAAAGAGAGAGAGAGAAAGTGAGAGAGAAAAGAAAGTGAGTGAGGCAGTGGGGGAGTCCCCCCAGGTCCCCATTTCATTCCTCTGACCTGCCGTGTTTGTTGACATATGCCAGTGTCCAAACATCAATGTCTGACTTAAATGATCAGCCTCAGATGGCTCTTAAAATACAAGGGTAGGAATCTGAACCAGGAGAAAAAAGCCCAGGGCTTCTAAACCAGCTGAGACATTGTTATGCTCCCCTCCACTAATAGCTATGATATGGATTGGTGTCATGTAACCAATACAAATCTGTTCTTCTATAAACACTCATTCCATTGTTTCTGTCTTGTTTATCACATTCTCACCTACAAGGGACAGGAACATGAAACTCCAGCATCACTCCACCTCCATTGGTGAAACTTTATGGCCAACTCCAGCAGCTGTTTCTCATCCAAGAGCATGTTTTCTATAGAAATGTAGCAGCTCTGTGAATGTGCAGTTCCATGTATATGCACTTGTGTCTTGTCTTATGACTTCTATTTGTGTGAGATTATGTGTGTGTGAGAGTGTGTGCGTGTGTGTGTGTGACTGTGTGTATGTGACAAAGTAAGAGAGAGCAGATTGACAACAGTCAATTGTGACAGACAAAATAAAATGAAAATGTGAATATATACTAAGTGGATGTACTGATCTTTCTTTATTCTACACTTACACATTTTGAATAAAAATGGTTATGCACTAGCTTTAAAATATCCAGCTAGCATTCTGGAAATTCATTTCTTTTTAAATGTTCAGTATTAGCAGACATTTGACAAAAATTAATAACAATAGCAATGTCCTGTTTAGCGATAGAGCTGGAGGAAAAACTGCTGAGGCACCAAAGACAGCTAAATGCCTTTCTTTCTCCTGCACCACATAGATGCAAATGGATTTAAAATAAATGCCCTGTCCTCTTAATTCAAGCAGACAGAGTGACTGATTTGAAATAACGCTCCTGCCCTCTGAGAGAGACTTAGCACTAGAGGATCTGGAGTCAAAACAGTCTGCAAGTATGGAAGAAGGAAATACAGACACTGTCGCTTGCAGACCTTTGAAGAGATAATTAATGCAGACTATTGAATATGTGCTGGTATTAATCTGAATTCTTCGGTGCAAGGATTTCAAAGAAGAGCTGAATTTGCGCTCCCATAAAGGCAAAGTTATTTGTGTTTTAATCATTAAAGCAGCAGTAACCACTCTTCTCCTCTCTGCATCTAGGTGTTGTCCCCTCTAAATGTCCAAAGAAGCCTGGGGTTGCAAAAGGTGTCAGAGTAAAGAAGTTCCATGTGGTGCAGTTTTCTTTGGGTTTATAACATTTTATCAGACTCCTGACTACTAAAGTGGTGAAATGAGCTGTTGATAATATTTCATCTGTTCATCCCAATAGACCTTGAAACCTGGTCTCTTCATCCATGCTAACACTGAATTCTGTATTCACACATGCTACATTGCTGCTCTCAACTTATTACCATGACTTTATGAGGCCAAGGAACAAAGTGATTCCCTCTCAGATTTCAGCTACTCTTCAGACATGGTGATGCAGACAACAGTAAAATTAAGTGTATTTCTGATACAAAATTTCATTACTATTGCACATCCATACTGATGGAAGGGAAATAATCAATGAAAGTCAGATATGTAGGGTTAAAACCTGATCCTGTGACAGAAGTACTTTCTAACTGGTAGCTAAGGATCAGATCAGACATAAGGTATTGGTGGCATTTGTACAGAAGCTTTAAGCAATCTCCTGTGGGGATTCTCCTACCAGCATGCCAGGACTAAATCAGGCTCATCTGGGATAGTCTCCAGAGGGGAAGCCCAGGAGTGAGTGACAGGAAGAGAGAGTCAAAACAGATACGGAAAGCATCACTCTAGGCTGGGATAATCACATGGATTTTTTTTTTTTTTTTTATTAACACCATGCATGCTAACCCCTGCCTGACTCAAGGTACTGTTAGAAAGCCCATCACAGATTCACTTTTATTAGGGAAATTATGAAGCTAACTTACTACATCTGCAAAAGAAACTGTTTACATTACACTTTGTAAGCTTGAATTGACATTATAATTACATTCATTTGTATTAAATCTATTATATTTCCCAGAAGCAAACGTCACAGAATATTTTAGAATTTATAGTATGGGCATGTATTTTCTTAACCTGGTATCTCTTCTCAGCATGTCCTCAGTCATTTTGTAATCTCAGACCAAACTTCCTGTACTCAGATCAGGCCAGTCTGAAAAGTGAAATAGGCATACGGCCCCCCAACCCATTCCACAACCACAGTAAACATATCCCTCATTCAAAGGTCTTATATAATTTTGAAGGTTGTTGAAGAAATTTTTATGTGGACATTCAACTGTAAACCCCACTTTTCATTTACTTGTGTTTTCTTGGTAGTATGTGCTGTGCCCCTATAACCAGCAAGCAGCAATCTATATTTATGAATTATATAAGATTTTTGTCTGAATGATGAGGTAATTAAATTGTATAAAACAACATCAAATACTTAGATGAAAACCCTTCAACTTCAGAATTTAACAAAAGCATTTTAGCAGCTGCTAAATGACCAAGCGTATTGTAAATAACATGACAGACCAAAATTGTAACAGCACAGTAGTAGTAATTAGCATTATTTCAGACTCAATATGACTGTAAAATGACTGTAGTGACCCAAATCTTTTATATTGAGTTGACAAAATACCTTATATATTAGTTTATATATACTGTGTACCAACAGTATATATAAAATAATATGTGTTCATTGTTGAACAGGCAAGATACAAAAGTAATCCCACAGTTGAAAACTGAGAGATAAACAGACACAGCAAACCAGTGATATGAAAAACTATGGGTAAAAGCACAACAGCTTCAACCTCCAAAAATAAGTATTTGTAAAACCACACAGAAAGCTTTTAGGCAAAAGCCAAATTACCTTTGTGTAATCACACACACTTAAATACAGCATGTAAAACATGTTGATCCCATACGAACCACCCTGGTATTAATGTGAACGTTCACATCATAATTGTTAATCAGTTACTGTGGTCAGTCAATCTGCAGTTACAGGATGCTCATTTTGACACAAGACATTATGAGCTTTATCCACTGCTCTTCCGTGCCAGAACTCCACCAGTCGGTGCACACTTTGTCTTTTTCATTCAATTAAAGCTCATTTAATTATCCACTTAATCACATCACCCTTGGTGTGCTGCCATTAGGAGGAAGCGCAACACACAAAGCTATAAACACATTAAAAACACACTAAAGCCATTAAGCAACAACATATTACGTATTAAACTCACAACCGTTTTTCAAGCATAGTAAAGAAAGAGCTCGGTACCTTTGCTTTTAGCTACAGAAACGGAGAGTGAAGTCCCATAGGAAATAAGAATGCATGATATCCACAATTGAAAAGCAATGGGGGAAAAGAGGGAGGATAAGACACTGTAAAGACTGAGGAGACACATTTCTTAGCTAAAGAGTATTAGCGATGTAGCAGTATGTATGGGCAAACCTCAGGCATTTTCATCGGCACAGCACACATAAACGTTTCATTCTGTGCATGCAATGGCAAAACCCCTTTAATACGTGCTATCGTGCACTACTGCATCACTAAATTTAATTTTCAGATTTACAGTATTGACATGTCCTATATTTGAATTTAACAGTGAAGCTCTTTATTTATGGACATTCAAGAGTTTAAGGGAATCTTTTGCCATTCTTGACAAATATAAAATAAATGTACCTTTTGATTTGTGCCCTGTAATATTTTCTAAATGGTCTGATACAATTTGGAGATGCTCTCTGATGGTGCATTTAATATATGAACTCAAAATCTACAATAAATATGAGAAATGGGTGCATCAAAATACAATACCCCATCAGGTAAGACCTAACTTGCAATAGCATTTATTTATTTTTTTGGGTCATTGGCAGGCTTTATTCATTGTTGTGACTTCTGCATGGAAGAAATTAACTGATCGTGAGAAGCTTTGTATTTCTGGTTCTAGAATTATTTCCCTCAGAAGAACAGTGAATGATACACACTGGTTAGACACACCCACTTCTGCTATTTCTTGCCTCATGAGATTTGGGTTGATAATATTAAAATACATCTTCAGAAAACATTTATTTCTTTTGAAAATAGGGACACAATATAACAGTATTACAATCAAAAGGTAAATCTATTATTTTCCCACTATGGCATCAGTTGTACTTATTGCAAGCTGCATGAAAGTTCATGCATTAAGAAAAAAATCATCCATTTATTTTTTTATTGTGCACTCATATATAAAATTTACATTGCTATGCATGTCAGGCAGCTCTGTGCAGTTATGCAGTTCATCAAGAAGTAGGGGAACTCATTTTGCACAAGTAATAATGAAATAATTATCTGTGTGTGTGTGTGTGTGTGTGTGTGTGTGTGTGTGTGTGTGTGTGTGTGTGTGTGTGTGTGTGTGTGTGTGTGTGTGTGTGTGTTTAAGGGGGGGGGGGTTGTTGTATATAATGGGCAGGTCAAACACACCATTTCAAAGCTCAAAGCCCATGGCAGGCCAAGAAAAAACAAAAAGAGGAAGTAGAAAAGAGGAAGGAAGGAAAGAGGAAAGCATACCTTGCTCAGCCATCATCATGTGTGAGAAACCTTGAAGGAATGAAAGACAGAGAAAGAGAACACTTGAAATTCAATTCAATACTTTCTGGTATTGCGATGTCACATGTTTCACCTTTCAGCAAAGCATGCCATCGATCACACTAAAGACAAAGCTTTCCTCAACCAATGGAAAAGCTTCAGTTTAGAAAATTTATGAAGAAGTATTTGTTTTTTAGAAATACAGACGAATGTTGATTTTAATATCCTAGGAAATTATTAAATGTATACTTTTTCAGAGGGTTTAAAATGTATTGATATAGCTATACCTAAAACCAAAAATAATCATTTTCAATAATACTTATCTGTCAAGTTTCATAAGATTTCATAGGCTGTTCACTCAAACTATATAAACGTGTATCCAAGTCACTGCAAATTGCATTAAAATTATAATACATTTTCAATGTGCGTTTGTCTTTATATCTTTGGTAATGAAACACAGAATTCACTCAATAAATAGTAATTAAACCTACATATCGTTTTCCTCTTACAGTGTGACAGTTCATAAGGCAGGCTGATGGGTTCACAGTTGGCATTTGTGAGGTGGTTTTAAGGCACACATTTATATAAGTATTTCTGGTAATTTGTTTCATCAGACATACACTTTGCCCATTTATAACATGTCAGCTATGACAGTAATAGCTCAAAACTCACCTGGAACACTGTTGACCTCTGATGTTGCCATCGCAAGAGGAAAAAACGAGAGAAGGAAAGATTTCCAGCGTTAGAATCACTCTGCTCTATTTTGCATGGCTTCTAACATGCAAAACATAACACACCTACATACATGCAAGTGGCAGCTGCTACTATGTGCACGTGCATGTAAAACTCCAGGAAAAACATTCTCATCTGTCCCACCCTCTCCTGGGACTCAGATTATCACTCTCTCAACACACTGAGAAAACACTTAGTGATACATAAATTCAAGTAGGCGAAAGAACCAACTCCCCTTTTTGAGGGAGTAATGAATTTATGCTGCTGTGCGGTCTGTGCATAGCTAAACACCACCCAAACCTGGGTACGCTGCTTATTTTCACTGCAGACCTGTGCAGTCAGTTTTGGCACATTTACCAACTGCAGCTGGCAGCATTCTCCCCACTTCATTAATGCACACTGCCTGCTCCAACAACGGGTACGATACAGCCACAACAACAACAGTGGGAACAGCTTGACAACACCAGACATGAGAATGCACATAGAATACTCTCCGAGTAAGGCCAAAAACCCAGTTTTAGATATTACCAAGTTCATTTAAGGAAGTGGGTGTTTGGTTGAAATAATAACTATAACAAGAAGAGAGGCTTTTCACATATTTTGTTGATCACTTCATTATTGCAAAAAAATTGGAAATTAAAAGGATAAAAGCAGTTTTAGTATTTTTACAACAGTTGTCAACGAAGTTACTTAATAACATTGGCACAAACAGCAATTAACTGAGGAGACTAATACGAGCCTAATTAAGTCCAACTCCATTAAATGCTTTTAGCTTTCAGTAATCAGAGATATATTAGATATTAATTTAGTCTCGGAGCAATTCAGTTTGAAGCGTTTGAACTCTGAACATGCTGTTCTCATGGTTGTTCATTTCAATTACATGTCTTAGCATGTGTAGTTAATGTCTTTTTTTGAGAACTCTTGAGAGTGTCTGATGGAAGGGACCCGTACAAGACACCCTGTACTGAATCCACTCTGATTCAGCAGATTAACCCTGTCACTGGCACGCCTGTCTGCATAAGCCATCTGAGGAATTTTCACAGATGCCCTTTGGTGCTGCAGGGTCAACAGGACTGTCACGATGAAGTGGAAGCATTCCACACAGAGGCATAAAATGTAAGCATCATGCAGGAAATCTTGTGCATGAACAGGGCAGTCAAAATGAAGAATTTCTAACCCTGTAGAGAATGCTCCTTGTGTCAGGGCTTCACTGACTAACATGAGCAGTGAAGTTTCTGCTTCTGTGACCAGAGGGGAGCAGTCCATAATTCCAGGTAGAGGCCGTTACACTCAGAACCTGCATTTCCTAAATTTACCTTGTTGGCTTGATATGGGTACTATGCACATCAAAGATGTGTATGTTGAAGAGATTACCATTTACTAATTAAATATGAAGCACAGTGCTAATAAATCCCAATGTAATGGCCATTTTACTGAAGCACCCAAAGATTAACTCAAAGAATATATTAAATCTGCATAACAGTGCTTGCAAATGGGTGTGTGTGTCTTTTTGGTTACCTGCTATGTTGGTATATGTAAAAGGATGAGTGTGGACAATGTTGAGCAAGCAGCCTACATAAACCCTGTAATTTTATATACAGAGTGGATGTGAGAACAGAGAATCTTCTGCATCATGTGACTTCAAGACAGGCAAATCAGCAAATGGAATGTTGTAGCGTATTCTTCACATTTCATTATCTGACTAACACATTTTCTGTTCAAACAACAACAAAAGCACCCTCTTGATTTGGATGTCAGTTGTTTCAAAATGACCTACTTTTCCAGCTTTATTTTGCTGTATTTGTCATTTTCAGGTTTTAAAATAATGCAAACCGCTTTGCTGTCAGGCATACTTTGTAGATGTGTTCAGTGTATTCCTAATATACTTACATAAATTGCTTTTTATCGTTTGTTGTTATGTGATTAAGTAATCAGATTTTTTTTTAATTTTCGGCTTCAGCTCAATAAAAAAAAAATCGAAACAGAGAGTACAATGCCCAGACAGCCGAATCAGGAAACAGATCAATATTTCATATTAATTACAACAAAGGGTTTGGGCCACAGCCTAAATAATTTGTATCTGTAGTGGTAGTCTGAGTGAACTTTACCCATAGTTTCTTTCTTCATGCACAGTAAGCTGAATAAAATATAAGCATGCTGCACTAGGGTATACATTTAAAATGATAAACCTCATATTAAAAAAATGAAACCTGCTTTTGACCAATACTGAAACCTGATTTGGTCAGAATATACACAATATATACATGTAACTTAAATGTATACAATAGAAAATAAAATTTTTAAATATGAGCCTTAGTGGAGTTCATGAATATAACATGATCCACATGGGAAGACAGATTGAGCATTTGTTTGGTTGCCAAATGTTTATTATTTTAATCTGCCCTCAGATTATGCAGCTTAGTGGGCGATGTTAAGTGTGACTAGTGCAATAATAACCGTGTGCTGAACATACGCTACAGACGAGGAAAATATCTGAGGCCATTTCAGCCATCTGCCTGCTTTGAAATGTGATAGGTCCTGTTGATGTTTCAGCACTTTGAGGATGCTGACTGTCTAGACATTTCAGCAGGTGGATGTTTTCCACAATATTTTCAAACAAGACGCATTACAATAATTGCACATTTTCTCTATTTGTTAACATATTTTGTACAAAGTCAGAGAGTCCCAGGAAGTGAAATATACTAAAATCCCTCAGAGAAAAATATTGTGTCATCCCTATTACAGAATACAAATTCATTACAGTAAATATAGAATTGTCAAGGGAAATATTTCCGAATTAGAGGAGGTGCTGAGGCAGTCTGAATTTCTTGTTTGTTTCAGAGTTGCATGGGCAAATTAGCCATTTCTGCCCTTATTACTGTCCTCATTATCTTTCCTCATTTATGTGGCATTAGCAACAATCAGCCACATCAATTACTGCGGGGAAATTAACGTGGTCTTAAAACAGCTGGAGAACTACTGCTGTTCCTTTTTTCTTTGCTTCCTTTACATCTACTGGTTCAACAGACTAGTAAACAACAGTCAGAAAAGGATTTATCTTTCTAAGATAATTGACCTCCCATTGTGGGGTGAAATACAAATATCCATGCACAAGTGTCACTGTTTATTTCTATTTTGTGATGTTTGCTACTTTTTTCCCTTTTGACATAGGGGTGTGCATTTTACATTGACAACGTTTGCTACAGTGTTTAAGGTACGGGTCCCTCAGCCATACACATAAATTGTGCACAGCCCTGTAAACAAGGTTATTCTTTTCTTTTATGATCGTCAGAACCGATGTTCACAGCTCAAGCCCATCAAAGATGCTTTTACACTCTCCTTAAGTCTCCTATCAGTAGACTGCAGGACTGAGCCAAGCAAACAAGACAAAAAGGCCCAACTGTAATAAATCAAGTGGAAATGCCTGTCCACCCCACACCCCATAAATCTGTGACCGGAGCTTCTCAAACGACAGAGCCTTCTGCTGATGTCCAGCCTAGGAGCAGGGATACCATCTTCAGAAGAGCACTGTTTCGCTCAGATACAGCCACCACAATAAACCCGCCATCTCTACATTCTGGTTTTTTGCAATGCAACACAAAATGGCCACACGGACCATAAATACGCGCACACACTCCTTTTCCATTTGCATCACACTCAGCCATTTTATATTTCCGCTGGAGCAGGCAGCCCAGAGAAGAGGAGGTGTCGGCAGTGAAAATAACCAGGGCGGAGGTCTCAGCACACCAGCATCTTAGTCACGCAGTCAATTGAGGGACTTCTCTTTCAGTCATGGAAAAGCAATGCTTCACTCTAACCAAGAAACAGTTACAGATACCCCCCTTGCGTACACTGCATGTGTATAATTGATAATCCAGATACAGTATCCTTTTGGCTGAAGAGCTGCGTTAAGGTCCTGCACATACAGTAGATCAAATAATTAAGAATGTGTAATTTAGTTTAGGCTACAAAACCACTCCCCACTGTAAATATTTATGTATCAACTTACCAGGGATACTGCATCTTAGTAAAATACATTGTACAGAAAAACACTGACAAAAAAACAACATTAGAAGAGATAAAAAACTGCCTTTGTTCACACTAGAATATACCTTTAGATTTATACCTTTAGATTTCTGTATGACTGGCAGGATCCAAATACATTTAAAAACAAACACCTGAAGATGTAATGAGATATCCAAACATATAACATACATCTGAAATAGGCCTATGAAAAATGTATCAATGCATCAATTCTGAGAAATATTACAGTGATCAATATGACTGCAATGTAATTATGACTAGGTAATTCATTTTTATGAGGGTAGCAGTCTAATAGGGTGAGTCTGCTCTTTTAAGCATCCATATTATGAGTTCTTACCTTTTTCTGTTTTTGTTTTCAAATCAAGCCAGGATCAGCAAATAGGTAAAATAAGCCTATCCAACTGAAAACGTATTTTCATGTGTGCATTAATCTTGTGTTATAAGTAGAGAAGAAGAAACATTACTTTGAATAATCAAGTATATGCCATTAATAGGACCTGCTCAATTACCTTTGGGCAAGGATAGCCAACATAAATCTAGCCAAATGAATTACACCAACTAGAATATATAAACAGATTTGATAGGTGACATCTACAGGAACCTTACTGCAGTTTGCTGCAAAGCTTGATGAAATCACCAAGAGAGCAAGCTGTCTTGTATGCAATGTAAAATATTTACATATTTATATTTAATATTTATATGTACAATGTATTTCTAAAGGGACAAAAATCTATTAGAAACAGATTTTGGGTCTTGGTGTGTAAGCATAATAATCGTATGTTGGATGTCCAGGAATGCCAACCCCTGCCAGCTGTGGCCAATGCCTGTAATTCTGCCAGGGTAGGACAGCAAGTGACCAACAAATCACCTCTCAGCAGGGAGCTACGCCAAGGTCACATGACCATTTGTAGGATCATCAGTTAAAAAGCAGACATCCAGAGGAGACGCTTGTAAGATGTATATGCAATGTCCTGGTACATCATTTTTACATAAATTCCAACAGGGCAACTGCTGTTTCTGAAATCTCCACAGTATGCCTACAATCAGCCTTATAAATGTGTGAAAATTAGAATATGTTTTAAACTGTAGGCTTAACTCAAGCGAAATACTTTCAGTAATAAAACAAGTTTCTGGCACAAAGGAAATGCTGAACGATGTTCTTTTTCAAAGGGTTTCAGGAATTTACAATGGCAAAGACAAAAGCATTGATAAAGACGAAGCAAGCCCTTTGTATGGAGTGTAGTCTCTTGATAAACTATACGAAGTGTGTTGAAAATGAATTGTATTGAACACCCTCAGGAGAAAATCTCTCCTCAATAAAGTATAACTGAACATCAAAGGAAGGTTACTGCTCAATTGTGAATAAAAATGGTTCTTTCGACACCTAAAAGAAATACAGAATTTTTATACCTCAATTCTCAGCTGACCAATGTTAGCCACAAAGAGAAGAGAAGATATGGCTGTTAATGTAGATATGACCATGCTTAATCTAAGTATGACTATGCTTTAGTGTAATGAATTCTTAACACAAAATACTACTTACATTCAGGTTTGAAGTCCAAATCCTTAATGCACTAATTAACCTGGGCCTCAGTGAAGAGTGATCTTGTTTTAAATTAGCATTTACAAATTCCATATAGCCATCAAATAAGAGAACTAAAACCATTAGCTCCTCATACTGATTCATACTAAATAAAACAGCTCAACTGAGAACAGCAAAGTAGCCTAATGACCTCAGTAATACTTGCATAAGCCACTGGCTCATTGTTAGCAGTTAAGAATAGATGAGCCAATGAGCAAGTGACAGCAGAGGTCACTGGGGGTCAAGGCATGGATGCTATACATGTACACTCATAAAACTGTACTCACAATAGACTGAAAACACAGTACTTTACCTTCATTGCAGAATCGGCCCACGTATTCCGTTTTGGAGCAATCACATAACGGTTCCCCATCCACCACTGAGCAGCTCCCTCCATTCTCACAGGGGTTCTCCGTGCACAAGCCCTCCATGTCCAGGCGGACCCTCTGGCTGCTGAGGAGTGTGGGCTCCTTGTTCCCGTATTTCAGATCCGTGATAACTCCCTTAAATGGTGGCTGGTCCTTCACCATGGGCAGCGTCAGCGCTGAGGCGCGGATGTCTTGGGGGACACCCCCCAGGAACAGGTCGCTAACGATCTTCATGTACTGCCGCTGTGGCCTGACCTCGTCGGCCTTGGTCTCACTGTCCAGCCCCAGAACAGTCCTCAAGTTGTACCTGCTGAGGGTGGCGAAGTGCCAGCTGCTGTCATTGACCATCTTATCAGAGACGATGGTGGTCTCTGCACAGTCGATGCTGAACTGCAACTGGAGCTTGCCCTCCACCACCATCAGCTGCAGGAAGTCGCAGTAGCCCCCATCATCAAAGTAGAGGAGCAGGGCGGTGGACACATCCGTCTTGAACTGAAAGCTTAGGTCACTTCTGGTGCTGGCATCCCAGCGGAGATAGCGCGCCCACTGTCCTGGAGCCCCCGTAAACTCCAGGCCCAAACACAGGCCTAACAAAGTACTGAGCAGCAAATGCACCTTCATGGAACACGAGAGGAGACTCATGGTAAATTCTGGAAGTTAGGGGCGAGCTATATTCCTTAAGAGCAAGAGACCATTGAATTTGACTTTGGTTCAGAGGGTAGTATATTCCATGTACATCCCACAATGTGCATGCAGATAAGTGAAGCCAAACGAAGAGATATTTTACAACATCTGCAAACAAAAAGCACAAAACAAAATCCGTTCTAGTTGGAATAAAGGAGTGGTGAAAAACCAAATAACAGTCCTAAGGCCATGGAGTGGAGGGAAGCTCCGATCTCTGTGTCTGCAATGAAGCTGAGGGGAATGGTGGCGGTGTGCTTTTTGTTCCCTCTGAAGGAAAGCAGCAGCGAAAGAGGAGAGGGAATGAGAAAACCGGGCCCTGCGTCCACGAAGCAGATGACCGTCTCTATCCTTCACACTGCGTGACCGAGGCTGCAGAGGGTTGGGCGGGGCGCCGCTGGAGTGGCTCTTCTGGATTTCAGAGTTAATGAAATAGTCTTCATGTTGGCTTCAGGGTAATTTGGTCCATAGGATTGCCTCTGGGTCCTTTGGTCCTATCACTGTCAAATGCAGAAATTAAATAAATTGTAAAGACAAGTCTACATGCTGCTTTTATTATACTAATTGTACATATGTATAAACAAATGTCTAAAACTGCAAGCTTATTTCATGATTAATTACAGCCTTGCTACAGACAATGCTTTCAACTATGAATATGTGTGTGTGTGTGTGTGTGTGTGTGTATATGTACACACACACACACACACACACACACATATATATTTTATACAGAAACAAGACAACCAAGCAATGTTTCAACTGAACTGATGTAAGTATTTAACCTGTGTCTGTAGTGAAACAGTTAAAGCAGCTGGTATGAAAATCTAATTAAAAGTTTTCCAGATATTTTCTCAAAAGGTTCTTTTGTGTTATCGGTCATCTCCTGTGTAAATTACCCACATTATTCTCATGGCAGTCCCAGCTATCAATCAATAGCGCGGTGCCCGTCTTTATCTGATGATGGCGAAATTAAAGGCTTTCCAGTGGATACACAACGCAAAGAGTACTTTAAAACAGTCTAACGCATATCTGCCCACTCACATGTCTCCAATGTAAATGCAATCCTTCACAAAATATTAACTCACAATGCATTCCCCCCAAGCACTGTCAGTCCTTGATGCAACAGCACTGACCACGTCATGTCTGGCAATTTGCATTTCAAGATGACTGATCATTAAGATTATGGGTCCAAGTCAATTTCCATATATGGTCACCAGACAGTAGTTGCCACTTCCAAACATCAGGTCAATTGTCTGAGTAATCAGGATTTCCATTACAATCATTACAGTCACTATCTTATTGAGAAAACATGCATGCAAAATACCTCAGGAGGAAACATATATGCAATCATATCTGTAGAAATCAGCAATGGTCAAATGGATATTCATATTATTGATGTGACATCACATCGTAGTGAATCTGAAATATTGCTGTTTTATAATTTTCATACATGCAAGTATAAATGAGGGTATACCATGCTACATTTAATCTACTTTAAAAACTGCATTGTATATGTATTTTCCACTGTTGGTTTAGTTTAATAAAACACAAATACAATGCAAAGCCTGCCAGAGACATGTTTTAGGCATAGCTTCTATCTTAAACTGTATGCAGAAATTTACCTCATAATTCCATTGGCCCATTATACAAAACTGTCTCACAATCAATACGGCCCATACCACCTCCATTTGTATGAACTGCTAGAGGCAAAGCTAATATTTAAGGAATGGGAACAGGGTGTTGAAAATCAATACAATTAACATGCCTTGCTTTCTAAAGGTTTAAATAACCAACCTTTCTCCAAAAATGAGCAGATTATATAAATTAACCTGTGTTTATGTGTGAATCTAATACCACTGTTGACACTTCAAATTTAATATTGGCTTTTTAACCATGAGGCTTGCTTAAGCCCACCTTTCAAGATAAGTCAAACCCTGCCTATGTTATCCTCGGTAAGCAATATGTGCACTACAATGGAGACTCTCATATTTCATGGCCAAATAAAAAGTGCAACTTAATATGCATATAATATTCCCTGCTTCCTCGGCAGCGGCCTGGGCGGTACTTTCTGGGAGACAATAGCATCACCAATCAGGCTAGCTCCAATGAGGCAGAACACAATGCGAGCTTCTGTATTCACCTGTCTTGAATAGTTAATTTAGCACAGACAGGGAGCTATAGAGTTCTGGTTAAATGATACCCGTGTTGGCATCACCTGCATCTCCTTGACATCCCTGTGTTTGCTTTGCTCTTTTTTTTTCGCTGTTGTAACATGGGCCGTGAGGAAGAAAGAGAGCAGGGAGGTGAAAAGGTTAAACTACACAAGGCCCTGCGCTCATTGATATGTGCAAGACACGCCTGGCTGAGGAGACGCACATCATCACTGGAATGATTGTGCATTTGGGCTCCCTTTAAAACAATAAGGAGAGGAGACAGACCAGAAAACGGAGACCATGAAACCTGAGACACATATTAATGAAAACTGCACCCAACTGTCCATGCAATATACTGGATGCATAACACAGTGGTTTTACTGCAGGTTTATCACACACCTCGAAATGCCTCAAAAAAGCAGCAAATTCCCCTCTGCAAGAGTACAATGATTGAAGGGAGGAATAAAACAACACAAGAGGAATTCTGTTCAAATACTGAAATTGTGAGATTCTCTGAATAATACAGTTTTAGTGAGAGCATAACCACTCCTCTTCTTTTCCAGTATAAAATTTTGGTATAAACAAAGTCAAATTCTGTGACATCAGCACCCCATCAGTCCTTACCTAAGCAATGAGGGTCAGTCGTATTGTAATGGAAGTGCGTGTTCAGCCTGACCTATTCAACATTTCCCTAGGACAGCATGAACACAACTAGGCAGCATGAACAGTCAGGGCACTGCAGGACAGACAAAGCTTAGGGCAGTGCTGGATACTTTGCACAATTCATTTTCCCCATTGTTCCCCGTCTCTGTGTGTTTGTTTAGCAGATGTTTGGAATTCACCACTGTATCATCTACTGGTGTTTGAATAAAATGTCCACACCAAAGCTTTCCTTTTTTTTAAAATATCACTTTACAATTGAATATCAATAATTGTAATCATAATTGTTTAAATTGTAAAAAAAATACTATGAAATACATTTCAGTAATAAGTGCTATATATATATGTATATGTATATATATATATATATATGTGTGTGTGTGTGTGTGTGTGTGTGTAAGATATAGAGGGTAGGAACACCCTCTATATCTTAGTGTAAACCACAGTATGCAGTAAAGAGATAATAAACATGTACATTGTGCCAAATATATAGAGGCATATCAATAAGAGTTAATCACAATCAAAAATGTAATTAAAATTACATTGAGCTATGGGACTATCTGCCCATTCAAGATGCCACAATATAATTCTCATTTGCATGCCCTTATCTGAGGAAACACTGAGGCCTTTCAGCTCTGTAAAAACACATATTCTCTAGCTTTCCCTTGTCTCGAATTCGATGTTGAGCGTGTGTAGTATGTGATTATTTCTGTTTTCACATTATTGCAATTATCCAAAAAAGATGCTGAACGCTCCAGCTTTTCTTTTTCAACGATAAGCGCCTGTAAGTATTCAATTTTCAAGACGCAAAATATGGTAAAAAAAAAAAAAAAAATTAGCTAAATCCTTGTAAATCATAGTTTGCGTTTTTTGTTTATTTTTATAAAATTTGTATAGATCAATTTAACAATCATTTATTATTCTAACTGATACATAATTCGTAATGCATTTGGCATTAACGGTTTTATTTATTTTGAAAGCTTTTAGTCGTTTTGGTTAATCTATGAATTCTGCAGCCAACAACAGGAAAAATTAAACAATCATAAAATGGTCAAAGTCACCTCAAAGCGTTTTAAATAAAGGACAGTGGAACCACACAACAAAATGGCTCAGATTTTGACGCTAGATCGTTGCAAAAAAAATACAAGCTTCCCGAAAAGGCCTTGTCCTATTTTTATTTAAAATGGCGTGAGCCATATGTGGCATATCATTCCTATGGTTGCAATTTTAAATCACAGATTTAATGTAATTTAATAGCTCGTACAATTTTCCTGGGTGACAGCTGCAACAATGACTTGAATTAAGGTTAAAATAATCCACCTTCAAATGTACAGAGCAAAAAATCTACAGGCAATCATTATTTTACAGAAGTAATCTTATATCATTCCATGAATAGATCATTTTCTTTCTAAATGTTTACTGTTATAAGCCTGCTTCAGGGACTGAGTGTATTTGCCAGTGTTTTCATGCCCCCGATAATTTCAAATACACTAACAGGATAAAAAGAAAGTAGACATTTAAGGTGTATATTAATGCTACTCTGGTAATGTTTTTACAGATTGTCTTTCCTACAAATTAAGCATGTTCTTAAATATAGTCTTCACCCATCCGCAAAATTGTATTATCTTATATGCAATACTACCGGAAAGCCTAGGCCTAACACAACAGAAATAAAAAGGGTTATTATATAAATGTTCTCAAAGGTCGCACATAAAAATGTTGCTATTCCTCCTTATAATTAATAGCATAATTTATCGTATTTCGTTTTTTAACAAAAAGAACAAAGAAAAATGAAAACCATCACCTCACGAGTGGTGACCAAGGTGAAAGCGTCCGTCATACTCAATAAACTGTCGACTGTAGAGTACAACAATAAAATCTGATGTCGCTTGTGCTAAATTCATCTGCAGCAACGCTCAGCACAACTAGTAAATGCGCAGAAGAAAGGTCTGATGCAAATGTCAGGTAAATCCGTCATTTCAAAACCCTATTTTATCACTATTTAACATTTCCCGCCAAAATACGACATGTTTACATTTATGCCAGGTCTCATTGGTAAGCTAAATTTCCAGAAATTATTAAATGGTTGGAAAAGTACATATAACTTTTTATTAAACGTAAACGATATTCTAAAATTAAGTCAATCTGTATATGTAGACTAAATACAAATGTGTGGGTTTATTCCTTACAGAAATATTTATTTTTAAAATACCATCCGGTTCGTAACGGATTTATATTCAGGTAATCCGTTAATACACATTTACCATAAATAATTCACAGGGTTTTATTGTAAGGAATGTATTGATGTCAGCCTACACGTCAACCTCAGTGGCTCTAGAGCTCGTGATAAACTCCTACCTCCTGCAGCGCTCCAGGACTCGTGCATATTCCGCAGGGAGTGGATTTTCTCTCACCATGAAAGCGACGTTTCAGTTTACATCAAGCCATGCTTACAACATACAATTATTATTCAATTATTAATCTTTCCAATATCTGACCTCTCTGTGGCAGTAAGACTGATCATTCTTACTAAACTGTAGCCTTTTCTTCTTCTTTTTTAAAGTCTGTTGAAGCTCATGATGATATTTCTAATCATAACCAAAATATGTGCACCTTTTTATTTTCTTTTAGAATTACACAATCAAACCATTCTAATGTAAGAACGACTGACTTTTTGTTGAGTATCCTTTAACACATGTTAAGCGTTTGAAAGAATAGTTTGAAGAAGATTCTACAGATCAAATCCTTCATGATAGATGAAGGTATTTCAAAATGTTTGCAAAAGAGGAAAGGATTTTCAAACGAATTGTGTGTAGCATCATCGAAAGCATGATATTCGGTGCTACAAAATTAAGGTCAAGCCCTGTGATTAAATCTGTCGGACATTTCTAGAAGTCAATGGGTCCACATATGATTAATTAGGTTGTGTGAAGTGCTCCTCGTTTTTTGTTTTAAATGACCGTTTCCTTAAAGATAAAACAGCTGGCTATGACACACAACTGCGAAATGTTGGGCGATAACTGATAATGACTCGTGCAGTTTTAACATGGTCCCCTGCGTTCTTGCAGTCTGGAGAGACGGACAGCTCCCATTTATACTATAACTGAATTCTTTTTACACGTCAGAGAATTCGTGGGGACCAGGAGTCTGCCTTAATAGGCATCCCGTTCCCTTTCGTGCTACAGTACCAAACAACTTGTTATTTTTTATGGCCGGTCGAAAATAATAGTTTTTTGTACAGACCTTCTATCGTGTGGAAGTATCCCACTGCCGCGCGATGGAATAGTACTTCTGTTTACCCTATTGGATTTAGTCATTCTCGTCATCCTAGTATTGCTGAACGGGGATATCTGAGAGAAAATTACAAGGCATAGAAAAAATGCACCACTCCAGATTCGAAAGTCGTCGTATAGGAGGTTGTTTGCGAGGTCACTTGCGTCCATATGAATAAAGGACACAAGCAAAAACATGAATGTACATCCTACCTAAGTTTATTTATTTTTAATGTGGCGTTCGATATTATGTATCTTAACTAACCAGATATCCATTATAGAGGTAATGAATTTTGTATAGTCTGTGAGTGGACTAAAACAGAATTCCAATGAATTCCAAGTGAAGAAATAACATTCCAACAATAAGTCCGTAAATTTGTAGCGTATGAAGTGGTCAAACTATGCTCACAATTCCGTAAAAAAGTTTAAATAGAGCAGGTGTGGGCAATTAACTTTACTCGTTGCTAGTAATCGAGTTTTAAAATAAGACTGACCTTAATTAGGGCAAGGATATCCAGCGCATAATAATCCAAGTTAAATTCCTATGGCAGAAAGGGTTTTAAGTCCTGGGTTTAAACCACTGTTGGAAATGATTCTACGATGATGCGAAGGTTATTACCAGCGTTGCAGGCTGTGGAGCGGAGCAGTCCCTCTGTCTTGTACAGCACATCACAGAGCGCCTTTCGCTCAGTGCTGATGGGCAATCACGAGATTTTCACACACAAGCCGCACGGGTCCGCCCTCTACTTAGTACGAAGCACGCCATTTAAAGGCGTAGCCTGTACCCGGGGTGATTCGTTGATGTCAAAACAGTCGTTGTGATCGTCCTAGACAGCTATCACAACGCTTTACATATTACTATTATCACTTACTGATGCGTACTATGAGGGAGAATACAAGTATAACTGAATAAACTTGGATACAATCAAAACACGTGCACATTACAGTTATCTGTCGTAAAATTCCACATGTAGACTATTGCTGCAGTAAATGTGCATTCTAGAAGCTAAAACTTAAGGAACAACACTCGCATTGGAAATCATATTCCCATTTTAGTCTGTTTTGGTATTTAAAATACTTGGTGCCGCTGCACTGCAGCACATTAGTAACTAAACTTTATTGGGGAAAGATAACATCCATTGCCATACAGCTAGACGCTATAAAAAGTGACATTCATTTTGAGAAATGGAGATATGAACAGCAATCGCAACTGTCTCTGTTGGAGAAGAAAACGAAACAAAAACTGGACCAAGAAAAACATGGTACCGCGGTAGGACAGAATATTTTTGGATGCGCCGTCCGTGGTTCTGAATGCCTGCCTTGAATGAAATGCGACTTTGTATATGCATACATTAAGAAATGTGAACAAAAGAACGTATACAATACAAATTTAAGCAGATTTATATGAACAGAAAGATACAACTAGATATATGTCTTTACATATGTAAATGTCTAAATGTGTACATTACATGTACTTTAAAAACAACTAATAAGACTAATGCAACCACATGTCTGTCATTCTCACAGCATCCACAAACATAATATTACAATCAATAGGTGTTAAGCATGTCATTGATCCATTACTCAAATGATCCATCACAAATCCAGCAGATTATTGACTAAATCTGAGCTCCTGGTCGAACTTCACCAGCCAGCTACACAAAACCTCTCCAAAGATATAATGGATATGTTCAACGATAGCACAATCCAATTCACATGCATTTAAAGGTAAACGCACACCTGTTGCTTGGGCAATACCCTAATCACCACGGGTAAATTATAATAATTGCACAAAAGACACAGTTTCTACTTCCGATTTTTTTTCTTTTCATCTTCCTTGCTCAAAATAATAATACAATTGTCTGTGGTATGGGTTAAAGTTAGTCTCAAAGCTCCAATATGGTCATATTGTTACCAAAACTGCAACAATAAAGTCTACCAAGCCAGCACATTTAGTTGTCTTTACAAGACTCAAAAAACCGGCACAAGTTTGCTGTAACACCAGTTATCCATATTTGCATGGATAGTTGGATTTTCATATCATATATTAAAGCAGAGACAGATGACCACATAGTTCATTAAAAGTAATCGGTATAATTCATATGAAAGGAAATGAAATGGCTTTTATCATTTTTCCTGAAGAACCAAAACATGTAAAGTTATGTAATCCATACATCAGGGGTGTGCACAAAACCTTGCCTAATCATGCAAATCACTCTATTGGACATGCCTACAAATCTCCAACTAAAGCCCATAAGATTGATTTTTAATGGAGAACAACCAAGTTACTTGACAGTTTTACAATTGTGTCTTGGTATTTCCAATGCTTTAGCACATTAATTTAATGATCTGTATTAATCATAAATCATAGCAATCTTGTAATGAAAGGCATGATATATTATTGTCATTTGTGTTTTAAATAAATTTTACATACATTATTCATAGCAAAACATCATATAGCACCAATCTTGACTACAGAACATTATATAAACAATAAGAAGAAAAATGGTAAACCTGTCAATCTCTCCAAATAGTGATCAAGGGGTCAAGCTATCCAATATTGCATATACATAAAGCATCCTCCATTGCTTAATCTGTGAACTCTCCCATGCATGTATAGGCACATGGTTCATGCTGGTTAAATCACCACAAGCAACACCTTGGGACTATGGATTTGAAAGAAATGTTGGTTCTGGACTATAGAGCCTTGTTTCTCCTTAAAGTAAAAATTTTACAGTTCAGGCGTATTAGGTGCTACCAAAATTATTCACTAAGGACCTGACTGTTCAAGATTTATCACCAATGTCATATGTTCTATTTAACAGTGTTAGCTAAGAGAATCAATAGTAACACCTTCAGTTTCCTTGAATCTGTGAGAGAATGGGAGCATTAGCCAGGTCAGTCTACTTTCCATGCAGGCTAACTATGCTATATGCCTTTAGGGAGGTAAGACCCTTTTAATCTGTCACTGAGACCTCAGACTGCCATGAGAGAGCAAGACAGCTTTCCATATTGTGGCATTTTCCATGGAGGCTTGCAGTGTTTGTAGCTCAAACATTAGTGAGCCAGATCTTTAAAATATATCCATACTTACCAAACACAACAGTGAGACAATAAGGCTACGGTCAACTCACCAAAAAAGGTGGATATGCATCTGGCGACTTGTAATTGTCTCATTCCATGTATCCCAAATAAATATGCATCCATTATAAGTCATGTCCTCTCATATAAAAATACACAATTAATTTTATCCTCACACATGCAATTTGCATTTTAAAACAGTTTTTGGGGTGTTTTTGGTTTTTCATAGTTGAATTAGTCACATCCATTTTTAAACACCAATGAAAACACCATTAAACTTGTAGACATCATGTTAATTTGTGGTTAATCCTCTTTGGTAACAATTAAATAACTAAAAACAATACTTGCCTACAAATTTAATTGCACACACATATGACAGTGTTTGGAAAAAAAAGGTTTTATGTGGCATAGGACTTTATGCAGTCCTCTCTGACATATGGAAGTTGGTAGTAAGGAGATCAAAGCAGATCATGGAGATGATGTGCGAGGTGGGTTAACAGACTAATTAAACTGGGGACTAATGAAAAGATCAGTGGCTCAGCTAATGAGAGTTAGGATCACTCTCCAGGGAGCGTGTGAGGATATAATCGGTTCCATGACGCATGAAGACGCAGCCTAAGTAGGTGGATGTGTTTGTATGTGCAGCGTTCACGAAACAAAAATGGGAAAATGTAAAAACATTTAGGAACATAATCAATGATTGGGCTGAAAAGGCATCTACGCATAAGTCTTTTAACTACCTGGGGTGGTCACTCACAGTTATACCGAGCTTCAACCTGGATGCCTCCCTTATGCTTTTCATTGTGTAAGTACTGAGAAGTTAAAGGAATTAATTCGAGGCAATTAACTAAAAGATAAAAGAAATGTTTGGATTCTAAGACAGCATGGAAATGAATGGCACTGTGTATAAACTACTCCATTGATATGTTTAAAAGTTTGGAGAACAATAAGTTTTGTTTTGCCAGATCAAAGGTATAGAAATCTCAACTAAATTTGGAGTGGTCATTTCATTCTCCTCTAATATAGACTGGAATCATACTTGAGTAAAGCACCAATGAGGAAAAGTAGGCAGCCAAATGTACCTTTGGTTAATGGCTGGAAATGATGATTGTGCACACTGACCACACCTTGATGTATTACACATTCAATTTGATCTTTTGGATAACAAATGATTTGCCACAGCAAAATAAAAATACAGACTTTAAAATGTGCTCAAGAAAATCATCAGTACTATCCTCATTTGAATGCTTTATTCATCTTTTATTGGAATATCACACATACATTTCAACAGAACGCCTGTCAGTAATACTGTCTGATATGGTGTTTTTTCTGTTAGTTTGTTTCGGTTTGTTTGAACTGTTTTCGTGTGTTTTTTTCTTTTGTTTTCCCCAGTCCATGTGTCTTGTTTTCATTATCCTCCTGTGTCTGCCCCACCTCCTGCCTTGTTACCTGTTACCTGATTGTCGATTTGTTTCACCTGCCTCGTTGTTCACTTGTATCTTGTTTGCTTGTTAGTCTGTGTATTTATTCCCCGTCCTGTCTTGTGTTTGTTGCAAGTTTGTCTCAGTGTTTTTACCTGTTACGCTTCAAGCCTTCCATTTCTGTTATCTGCCTGCCCATTTTGACCTGTTTTTCCCATGTTATGATTTTTGGATCCTGTCTGTGCCTGATTGCTGAGTCTCCCAGACACAGACCTTTCTCTTCATGTTGTGATTTTGTACCTCTGCCGTATTTTTCTGGTTTTGACTGTTGCCTGAATTTTGATATTGATTTCTGGATTTGCAATTTTTGGCTGCAAAATAAACTTCGGTTTAATTTTCATCTCTGCATTTGAGTTCTGACAATGCCCTTAAGAAATAACCTATAAGATGGGTCAATTTATTATAGGGTTATCATCAAGCCTGCTCCTCGGGACATACTAATGATGTTGAAATTATAGGCAACCACAATATTTTTAAAAGCAAAAGCTGCCTTGCAAATTATGAACTGCTACCATACATGGGAAGTTATTTTCATTTAAAAGGAAAGGTGGGAACATGATCCCTGGGACAAAATTGAATTGATTCCAATATACCACACAAGAGAAGAATAGACTGCAGTTCCTTTTATTTTTGTGACACATGCACACACAAATGAACACCAGCGCACTGTGTTACATCAACAACAGGTTTCTTTAGATTGTAGATGCATAAATTATGTGAATGTGGAACCCTATAATATGGTACTACCTGCTGAATAGGGCAGATTAGAACACAGACCAGCAGGGGCTAAAGAGTATAAAACCCTAGATATAACTACAGCAATATAGCAAAAGGAAACATGTAGTCTGTATTACTTCTGTCCCTCCATGAGCCAGACAGAGATCAGCCTGGCCAGCTTTCCATTCTACCTTGCCTCTAAATCACTAAATTGAATTCATGTAGCATTAGCAGAAATTAAAAGTTGCTTCATCTGATCGTTTAACATCACACATTGCATTTCAAAGTTTTATGATATCAGGGAATAGTCTTAAAGTGTAGTCAATAATTACAAAAATAATAATCATAATTGTTTTTTGGTTCTGTATATAAATTGCAGATGGATTGCTGGGGTTGTATAAGCATAGTTTACTGAACATTTTGCAAATACAAAATGTAGTGCTTTGTTCACTTGCTGTTGCACTCTGTGAATGTATTCTGCTGCTCGGTGGAAGAGAATGAAGGGCCAACACCTCAGGCATATAGACAGTTTTAAGTCCAACATGTTACGAATTATATGAATGAACACAAAATCTCCTTTTGATATAAAGTTGCACTTCTCAGCCTTGTATGGCCTGTGAAATGAAATACAAGTTGTTTCATTGATTCATTTTTTTAGGTTTTACAGTTTGACATAGTTGCTTATAACTCATATGGTTTCAGGCTGTGAATTCTGTCTCTCTCTCTGTCTCACTCACTCACTCTCTCTCTCTCTCCCTCATTCATCTGCCCTATGGGATGTTCTGACAGTGTGCTGTGTCTGCAGCGGGTCTCAATGAATGCAGGATGCCTCTTTGTGAACATCCAATCCCGTGCTGTGTGGTCCCTCTCCAAGTGGCCCAGGAGGCCATGGTGACAGAATGTCCTCGGCTCTACTCCTTGGGTTACTGAGTCATTGCGTAGGTTGGGCCTGTGCCATCCAGGCCAGACTGCTGTGTTCCTGCCTTCCTACCCACTCTCACACAGCCTTTCCCACAAACACACACAAAGACTCACACACTAAAGCACTACATGTACAACCTCTCCAACACATATTTTATACTCTATCTTGTTCAATACAAAGATAATGTACCTGTGCCCTGTTTATCTCTCTCTCACACACATGGAGAGAACCAGGACCTCATTTTATTCCTTAGCACCCACTGAACCAGATACCACAGTGGGGGCTGAGGCGTGGAGTTCTTGTCCTCTCCCTCCCGCTCTCCCACACACTTACCTCCTGTGGTTTGTGTTCCTGACTTGTGCCAAATTCTCTCCTCCTCCAGCAACATATGTGTCACCAGAGCTTCCACGTCACTCTCACAGAGTTGTCATCCCCAAAACCTGGGCTCAGCATCACTGTGAGCTCTGATCACCACAGAAATTAAACGTGATGGTGGGCATATTTAACAAGACATTTTCATTCATTCAGTATCTCTAATTTTAACATTAACCTATTATGGGACAATTGAGGCCTTATTAAGGATTAGTAACTTCAAAGTCACTAATAGATGTTTACTAACCATTTATTACCACTTAGTTAAGCGAAATACTTATTGATAAAATAATAGCTCTTTTAAGGACTCATCAGTGACAAGACTAGAATAAGCTGATTTTGCATTTTTAACAGTTTAATTGGAAAATATTGGGCAAGTTGCATAAATGTTTTTGTTCATGACTAATTTGAGAGGAATTAACAGATATCTTGAACTAAATGGAAATTCAGGATGTGTAAGTGTAATAATATTCCTGAATTCTGTTCTAATTTTTCAAAATAGCTAGCTAGCTGAGGAGACAAACATGTTTGGAAACAGTAAACAAAATATACAATACTCATCATATGTATACACTATTCAGCAGCAGCCACATCGCATACAAACGCCACAAAGTCATGAGCGCATGTATTTTCTGCGAGTGAGCGAGTACTATTCTTGCACTGACTTAAAAATAATTTAGGTTCTGGATATATTGGGTTTCAAATTGAAATGGTTATCTAGATTTGCATTTAAAGTTATGGCACTTACATGCTAATGTCATCACTATAGAGACTTGATTTTTGGTCCTGTTTCATAGGCATAATTGGTTGCCAGAGGCTAACTGCAGTCCTTATTTCATTGATTAGAGAAAAGTTTTTGGAGGATTCTCATTCTTTCCCTTTTCTGCTTTTGACTGTCCACATGAGCGGGACTTGGTAAGTCTCTGCATAAAAACAGAATCAGGAAAAGTGTATAGTGCAGGTGATTTCTATATGTGTTAGTGTAAGAGTTGCAGAATGATTGCTGGAGATGTCCGGTATAAAGTCATCTGTGACTGCTGTTGGCTGGATGAGCACACAGAGAATTTGTTTCTTCATCTTGAGGTCCAACTGGCCAGCCTCCACTGCAATGAAGACCTGGAAGATTTCCAGGAACTGGTTAGTATAACTTTTAAGGGGATTGCACTCACATAAGAGAGGCAGTAGTGTGAGTCTTTGAACAAGACACTAAACTCGTATTGGAAGGAAGGGGGGTGACGACAAGACATTGTATTCACAAAAGGGTGATTGCAAGACTTGTTGACAACAAGCATGCAAAAGGAATCATTTGTGGTATACTGCTTGACCAGAGACTTTTTGCTCCCAGGTGACATAACCGGTAAATAAATGCCATTTGCACAAGCTGGGCCCTGTACCCATGCCACCACTGGTTCAAACCTATGCTGCTCATGGCAGCAAGAAGTACATGAACATGTCAGGCTATGTCAGCTTGAGTGTCCTGTGAAATGACTGCATTAGCTCTTCTCAAAGATGTATCAGATTCAAACATGCTACCAGCTCTCATTACTGAGAGATTCACCTTTCTTCAGAATGCTTTAACTCTCCTACTGATGGGCAAGGTCTTCCTATGGGTGGACATGTTTCAGCTCCAGTTCCCCCTGCACAATACCTTGAAGATTGGACTGAAGGGGCACAATTAATGGTTCCAGAAAAGGATACATAAATATATGTGAAAATATGGGATTGTCACCTCAGATCAAGGTGAAATGATAAGGATGAATGTTTCATACATTCAACTGTCAACTACTGCTTGGAAGTATTTACTTTCCAAGCACAGAATACTTTGCAGGAAATCCGAGTAAAATTCAATTAATGCTAAGCATGCAAAGATAAGGTGGGCTTGACACAAGATATTCTTTGGACAGAAAGCAACAGGGCAAGATTAGAATTACATGCTTTCATCATCAAACATGTTTATATTGTGATGCAAACCTTAAAAATTGTTTATTCTAATGCAAGTTTATTCACCACCTGTTGTCATTCAAAATGGGGCAGTGCAACTGTGACAATAATTAATGCAGCTCACATAAAATACAAAACACCTACAGAACAATACCCAAGCACAATAGAATTGAACAGTGTCCTCAGAACCCATCAGAAGCCCAGAGGTAATGTATACGATTACACACACATGTTATGGTGTGACACCTTTGCACTATGCTTTACAAGTCATAGGTAATTTTGTTTAACCTTTAAAATGTATCCTTTTAATTCATTAATGATAGTTCTCTGAATGTATCAAATGTATCCTGATACTTGTTAATGTTTCATCTGTTCTTGTTTGGGGAGAATACAAATGCAAAAATGATTTGTGATACTGGTAAATGTTTTCGCTCCCTTTGAAAACACATGAGAAGAACATGTCTTGACTGTTGTAACTGGAATGATGTGACTCTTGATGACAGTGTTGGATGGATTTGCTGACTCACTCACATGAAGCAGCAACACATTGACTAGAGAACTGAGCTTATGATTAAAAGGTTGTAGTTTCAATTCCCAGGTAGGGTTCTGGCAGTGTACCCTTGAGTGAAGTAGTTTAACTGAATTGCGTCTGTATAGACCCAAAGGGATGAAAGGCTAAAATGTTCAAAAAATGTAAGCCAATGTGCAGGTTGCCATGGATAACGGCATCTGTTCAGCCACTAAATCATGCAAATGCACTGCTTTATTGGCTTTTAATGAGTTAACGTCATCCGCTGTGCTAACGGACCACATTTTCCAGCTAGTGACGAGGCCTAGTGATCAGCAGGTTCATTTGAAGCGGGGAGTCTTTTCCCCTCGTAATTACTGCAAACCTCTATCAGGCTGAGCAGAGATTAGGCCCTCCCTTGAGGTCTCTCCATGTCTTGGGGAATCAGGCTCTCTCACAACAGCTGTATCTTAGAAAGGAGCCTGAATGTCAAATGCTGTATAAATATGCACTCATATTATTCTTACATTATACATATACTTCACAGACGGATGGAAAATGTATTAAACCTTTCAATATTATCTGGGAAAAGTTTGATTTTCAGCACTGTTTAGTTTATCTGACTTACTTCCCCATTTATTTGTAGAATTACATACAGCTATACATTACCAACATTTTAGTCTCCCTTGCAATAGCATTGTGCTAATTATAATACAGTGGCAGTATTAATTAGTTAGGATTTGTTGGTGCTCATACAAATCACAGACAGCACATCAGCATGTCTCACTGCTTTAGTGCTTTCGAAGGCTGCTGAACTGATCCAAACCTGAGACAGATGCTCTTAGCTGTCTTAATCATTAGCCTTCCCATGCAGGTCTGAGGCACGAATAATTCATGAGACCAGATGTGTTCCGATCTGCTCCATTTCAGAGCTGTTAGTTCACACACAGCAGCAGACAGAGACCGTCACCATTAACCTCCTGCCTGGCAACGTTTTCCAAGCATGCCAATGCAGTGTTGGCAGGTGAGGACTCAGAGCCAATGGAAGACTTACGCTCAGCTCTGTGGTACAACCACCAGCAAGACAGGCCAGACCATAGGCTGAAAGGTTAGGGAGTCCAGCATAATGGTCGCCATCAAGGCCATGTAATGGTCTCATTGAATTCCTCCACTGGCCTGCCGAATCATTTGGATGATAGAATAGAGAATAATTAATTGCTTTTTTGTTTTTTTGCTTTTTGTGTTGCATTTGCAAACCACAAGACATAAGACCGTTTTAATTCAATACTTAATCCACACACAAATGAAATGGTTTCGAGCTTGGACTTATGCAGGAATTTCATTTGCAGTTGAACTGAGCTCCATTTTCTGTGAGGATTCAGACAGGCACTGACATTGCATAACAGCCATGCATATATTTACCTTGCCGAGCTGATTAGGAGACAAAGGTAGAGAGGCAGGTGATTATTTCCCCCGTTAAAATGACAGCATGATGCTGAGTCAGATTGCTGCCTGTGTTTAATGTGGAAATCCACAGCCAACAGGAATTCACATCTACCTGCTCTTAACTAATCCGCCATGGCCACATAAAGACACAATATGACTGAGGAAGAGAAAAGGAATTAATATCTGTCCTTTTTCAAAATTTTATATGCAATGGTGATGATGATGACATTAAGGACAATCTCAATTGAAACATTGATTAAAATAAATCATTATCATCACCCTCATAATTATGAAAAATATCAACATCAATATCACCGCCACTATCACCATTATTTGCTGGGAACAGTGAAGAAAGTATGTATTTCACATTATTCTGCCAAAGAACTGACTATTCTGTGCTGTAGACCCCAGCTGAATGAAGTGTTTATTTCAAGGATCTGTGAAGAGGAAAAAAGATGTGAGTGCCTTCTGTTATATTGTGGCATTTCTTATCAGCAAACTAGCAGAGAGGCTTGTCAAGAAAATTGACACTATTGTTTTCCTGGCAGATTGCCTCTGACTGGAAAAAATGCAAGGCAGAACTTTAGATTTGTGTGTGCATGTGTGCATATATGTGTGTGTGTGCATGTATGTGTGTGTGTGTGTCTGTGTGTAAGAGAAAAAAAGAGAGAAGGTGAGAGAGACATAAGAGAAAATCTTAATTTCCCTTTACCTCATGTAAGAAAACTGAATTTTGAGGAAGAATAAAGATCTGGAAGAGAGTGGTTGCAGTCTTAGTACCAGAGAGATTCCCACAATCATCAAAGTAAGGTTTTCACATCACACTGTGCCCCCTTCCTTTGCCTCCTGCACTCCGTGAGCAGCCTTCTGTATAGAGAGGCTCAGGCACAAAACACACACCCCTTGGGACAGGGTGGAATTGCCCTCATCTTCAGCACATTAATGTCACAGCAGCCAGGCAATCTGATTAACTCCCCACCCCCTTCCCCTTTCCCTGTTGTCCTTTACAGAAATGTGGCTCTTTGTGATTTAGTCAGGGGGAAAGCTGAAGGCTTTTGGATCATATAAGTGTGTTAAATAAGCAAGGCTGATTACTCTAAAATGCTGTCATTGTTGAAATGACCTGTTAATTGGAGGGGGTCCTAGGGACCCTCATCAATTAAATTAGGGCCAGCTTCTCAGAGAGCCCAGCCCAGATGGGACTGTGCCCCGTGCCAACTGAAGGTGAAATTCAGAATTCAGCTAGTTATTCACTCGGTACTGTGAGGAAGCCCTCATTTAGTTTTGCTGAGAATAGATGAGCAGTTGCTTGCATCGTCTCTTCCTCTGATCTTTGCATTCCCACTGAAACATGTTCTGGCAATAATCAGCAAATGTAACATTTTGTCCATCAGCATGCTAAGTCACTCAGGAGAGCATTTCATTCTCAAACTGCTCCACTGAGTGTGTTTTTTACCTTCCAAGTTTTATTAACTTGCACAATTTATTATGAACTAAAATAACTGCCACTGCCTCATAGCTCAGGCTTGCTTCTAGGCACCAGCTTTGTTTCCCAACCATTGTCTTGCTCTTATTTCTGTGGTTGGCAAAAAAAACCTTGTCCTGGGAAAAAGGCTTGGAGTAAGAATTACCATATGGTAAACTGACAGGCTCTGACTGAGTGGATTAGTGAATGAATGAGTGAATGAATGAACGAACAAACAAGTGTACAGACAATTGAACAAACAAACGAACAAATGAATTTCCTATGCACTGTTCTCAAATACCAATTTTAAAACAAAATTACTTTATGTTATTATTAATTTGTGTGCTGATTTATTAATTCCTTCAGTCATTAATTCTCCAGTGATGGGAATGAATGGATTAACACTGAAAGCTTGAGGAACACTCTGTCTAGCAGATATTGCTTAGTAAATGCATAGGCATGAATAATGAAATAAGACAAGACATGTATTTATAACTAGAAAAAGACTGGAGGTCTAAACTAAAATATATGACACATGTCATTTTTATAATAAAAGTGGGACCAGAAAAACTGTTCTTTAATTAATGTCTAGAAAGTTGCAAATCTTATTCTTAACAACAGCTAAATTTGACCGTTTTCAGCTCTGCTTCCCTCTGCGTCCCTGAGTGGTGGGTCACCACCCGTGTCTAATAAACACTGAAAAGCTGAGAGCAGTCTGTGAACAAAAAGGAACCAGTAGGAGGTCCAAGGTCTCCACTGCAGTACAGTCATTTCATCACTACACTCCACACATGTAATATCACCTCTCACAGAGAGTCACCTACTGTAGCAGTGCCATTTCATCACTGTGCAAAACACATGTAGCACCACTTCTCACACAGCCTGTCCCACTGTAGCAGTACCCTTTCATCACCACACAAAACAGATGCAGCACTGCTTCTCATGGGGCAGCCCTGTGGCACAGACATTACATCACTGCACTCAACAACATCATCTGGGATATTGTGCTGTATAGTATCAATGTCATGACTGCACTCTGCACAGCACATGGCCACCCCTTTTCTCAGGGTTTCCACTATAGCTATGCAGTCTCACCGCTGCTCACAGCACATGTTACATACTAGGTCTTTGGCACAGTCATTTTACTCAGTGTTTGTTTGGTGAATGAAAAATCAAATTTGCAAGAGAAAAAGTAATGAGATCACAGCAGACTGAGATCACAGCAGAACCTGTCTGAACCTGTCAGAAATCTGTCCTGTCTGCATTGAAATAATCAGGCTTCCCTTGCCATGTCACAGGTGACCATAAAAATCTAGGAGGTTTGTCAGTATTCACCCCCCACATGATCCTACTAAAGCTATGTATTTGGCTTAATCTTTCTCACTGCCCAAACTGTTCTAAGTATTTAGAAATGTGCAATTTAAATAAAATTGAATTGTGCAATTATTATAATCAATTAATAAGAACCAATAAATATTAATTAGTATTACAAATAGTGTTATTCCCATGCCATAAGATAACTTCCCTGGAAGGGAGCAGAATATCCACTGTTTTAACTCCCCCCACATCCATCCCCAATGTGTTTGTATCCAAATGTTCACATCTTTGCAGAAACAGCCTTTCTCCTCTCATGCCAAAATGTCAGTTCCATCTCTGGCAAGACAGGTAGGAACAACTCTGTGGCCTGTAAGGTCTTTTATATGTAAAAATATACAGGAGCCCCAGCATGGAGCTCTGATATGATCATTACTGTCCCAGCTGGGTAGCGGTTGCTGACAGGCATCTGTTATGATGATCCTGCTGTGGTGCTCCCTCTGAGCCCCTGTCCCTCTCTCTCTCCCTCTCTCTCTGTCTCTCTCTCTCTCTCCTCCGTCCCCAGTCATCTAGCAGACTTTAAGACAAATCTGACATCCCCTCTGTAGAATTTCTTTTCACTCCTATCTTAGCTGTGTCACCCTTCCTGATGTAAACTGATTAAGGACATGAAGGAGAAGGCCTCTCTTTTAAGGTGTCACAAGTTGCAATCTTTGCCACAAGCAGTCAAGCTGTATTTCTCCAGCCGTCACTTCCTTGATGCCTGAGCAGGCCATTAGTTGCGTCAACCCCATTTTCACCGTGCATTGATTCCACGCTGTGAGTCTGCTCACTAAAATGGTCCTGTTTCCATTAAAGCTTCTTGCCCTTACTGCTCTCTGGGCTAATCATGTTGTGGCACTTCCTTCCACTCTGTTGTTCTTATCAGGCCGTCTACTCCCTGTCACTTCCTGTCACCTCTTCCCAAGCTGCCACACTTTTAAAAAGCTTATTACATTATTATTTTCTGTTTTTTTTTATAAGTACCTCCCTCTCCCATCTCTTTCTCTCTCTCTCTCTCTCTCTCGCTCTCTCTCCTTATTTTCTATAATTATTGTGTGTGAATAGTGTGATCACACTTCACCCACTGTAAATCGTAACAGTCAACACTGTGCGTAACAATGAAAGAAGGTGTGAATCATGATTTATGCTTAATGTATCACATGAAAACACTGCATCATGCTAAATGCAATGGATTTTCTGATGGCTCTCTTACAGTGTGACTGCAAATGGGCACATCATTTCCCCCTCTGCACATGGCTGTCCTCCTGCTTAATAGTAATTACAATAATTACACTGTCATCTTTAAAAATACTAATTGGTCTGTTCTTTGACATGTCCTATAAATTCACAAGCAAGTGAAACTTGCATATGCATGCGGGGCCTATGTTCTGCACTTTTAATACAGGGCACAAATCTCACTGTACAGAGTGCAAATCTCACTGTATCTTCTCTACCTGTGAGATTTTGAAAAGAGCGGCTCCTTTCTTTGCAAAAAAAAAAAGAAAGAAATTGTACAGCTCATTGTTGTTCTGAGACTTGCTATAGTTTAGGGTAATACTATACATGGCACATAGCTCTGTGTCAAGTAAAGGTATTTAAGTACAATAGTTTGGAAAGAGAACACCCTGGACAGCTATTCCTTGAGAAACGTGTGTCAGTCTCATAAACATTCGCAACATGGCAGGCACAGATGAACAGTAAGAACATTTAACCAAAAGACTCCAGCTCTGAGCAAGCAACATTACCAGCAGGGAAGTGGTCATGACATCGAATGGCAGCTGTAAGACTTGGAAGGAAGTCTAATGTAGCATCCCATTCTCACTTAGGCTGGTTGTCAGATGGATGTTTTCAGCTTTAATTTACAGGCAAGAGGAGCTGAAAAAAAACCATGGAGAAAACATCATAGCAGGTGCCCTTGCCAAACATCAAACACAGGTACTGATGCCCCAAAATTGCAGACAGTTTAGGAAAGCAGGAAAATGTGAAGTAACTGCTTAGATTGTAGACCCTGAAAATGTGCTTCAAATAAAAAATCCACAATTTTACCTGTGCGTTTGAATTCAAATAACCAACTATTCAAAGTTTTTTCAATACTTTCACATAAATATATGTTGAAGATGCACTGTCAACAGTGTCTGAAGGTTTTTTAATTATGCACCTGCAGTCTGGTTGTTCATTAAGCAAAGTAAATACATACTGGGATAAATTACATGAGCTCCCCCACATGCATTTTAGTATGTATGCCATGTATATGACAATGACACATGGACACTAGAAAAGAAGTTCTCCTTAATATCTACTCAAACAGATATGCTATAATATATGATTAAGAAACAAATTCTACAGCAAACCTGAAATTATTTAAATCGCCTTTTATCACACTTGCTTTTTTAAGGATGCTCTCTATCAGATTGGCACAGAGCATCTAATTGATTCAGCAGCTTAATCCCCCAGGGATTACCCTGAGAGACCTATAAAATATGAGGTCACGTAAATAGCATGTGGAAGAGCACTTGCTGGTGGACGCGAGATTGGGAAAATGAACGGGAGCACTTATTTTTTCCATAATGATTTTTTAACAGTTGATCCAAAGAATCAATCTTCAGTGGTGTTTTGATTCAAAGTGTATGTGCATTTATGAAAGTGTATAAGAGAAAGAGAGAGACAGACATAAAGCACAGAATAAGATTGATTGCTCTTTTTGGGCTTCTAAAGGTATTGCATGTTTAACTGGCTTACTGACATATTGCTAGCATTTCAGCTGTGCAGTCAAATTCAGTGGTATGTGATGCAATCTGCTAATGCAATCTGAGCACACCAGCCCAGGCAACAGGAGCTAAGACTCTCAAAGAAGTTCATTCTCAGCTTCCGAACCCCTCAAGAGACAGGGCCTCTTATGCCTGCATCAGCTGCAAAATAATGAAATGAGAAAGGTCATTTTAATAGGCATTGTTCCCATACAACATACCCCTTGTACTTGAAATAAATTTCTGCACCATCTTCAATGCCAGGATTACAATGGGGTTACCAAGCCAATAACGGATATTGCTGCACCATATATTAATTCCACACAGGTCACAAATAAAGTTATGTGTATATCTGTGGTAAAATGAATTCCCATTTGTATATAAACAAAACTGGGTGTGCCTTGTGTCAGTTTCTCCTTCTCATCTATGTTTCTGTCAAGGTAAGCAGAACTTAGTGTACATGACAACCAAATGGGCTTCATTCATACTGTAGTACAAGGAACATGTGTAAATCTTACAGGAGGTATGCCACTGCTTTAAAACAGGATCCACAGTCTTTCAATAATGCATGTCAAAATTTTGTAGTGCTAGCAGCCCAGTTTGTTACTTCTTAATGTGGATATCCAAAATTATTTTACACAGCTAGAAAAGGTTGGTGAACAGGGATTAAATGGTACTGTACATTACACATACTACTAGGTATTAGTCTGTTGTTTTTCCAGGGCCTTAACGATGTGAGGAGACAATACATTTCTTTTATATTGACTGGAGAAATATTTAAAAGTCATATGCTCTTGAAAATGAGAAGTGCAATCCTAGCTAAATACTGTACATTTGCTTAAAGCAACTTGAGCAAGATCTTTCTGGTTAAATCAGAGTGCCCAGTATGGCATTTAGAGTAATTAATTCAAATCGTTCAGTTCCATTGCCTCAATGGGGGCATTTAAAAGGACCGTGAAAATCAAATACACTCCATTCTCTTATCAGGTTGGGCTTCGGGTTACATTCCAAGTGATTATGTCATAAGTGGGTCTATGCAATGTTCTCTCAATACAACTTTCAGGGGCCCATGCTCCTGTCCCTGGCAGTGACCACGAGTGATGCAAAGGACCCCCCAGAATGCTCTACTGTTTATATAGAGTGCTCCAGTCCTCTCACCTGAGCAGGTCCCTCCAGGAGAACTAGTCCATGGTGGGCACAGTGGCCCAACCAGCTTATGCCTTTCCTCACTGCTTTGACATACAACTCTGCACACAGTGAAATAGTAAATCTACAGGGGTCTTTGCTTCATAATCATAGGGGAAATCATTCAGAAATATGCTACTTACCATAAATAGAAAAAAAAATATCAGCGCTAAAAAAGTCAAGTTTTGGCGTATTGAAATTATGTTGTTAAAGAAATGATCGGATTGGATTTATGAAAGAACATTCCAGCATTAGGAAATCAGGGTATGGTATGGCAATGGCCATATCCACATGGTTATCTTGCCTTGATTCCAAATGTGACTGCTGCCCATCTAGAATGCAGCTTGGATGATTTCCCCTTGTTCCATGGAGTTATTCCCACCCATCTGGTATCATGGTCATTACAGGGAAAGAGGCTGGGGAAGAGGGAGAATGCATGCTGCGATTATGACTCCCTTGACATTTTGAGGTTAGGAGCAAAGAAACAGTGGTTTAAGCTTTGCTCCCGATTTCATTGGGAAAGCAACCATGAAAGACGTTTTTAATCTGCTAATGGAAAATCACATTACATTTCCCAATTTTGTTCTTGTGCTCCTCGCTAAAGAAACATTTCAGGCTCTGGAATGCGCAGACACTTCGATGGAATCACTTTACTGGCTGTCCACACATTTCAGAATGCTTAAGACCAGCAGTTGAGTCAGGGATTACTTTTTCCAATGATGACTTTTCCCATGGGATTATCTTTGATTGTCCTTATTCGGCCTTCCTGTTAGCCCCCTCTTTTCCACAGATTATTCAATCCTTACAATGTTGAAATACTAAAAAAGACAAGTAGCAGTTTCGTTGGATGATGGGTTATGGCACAGTGACCATTTATTCATTTATACAGATAACCATTACCTGTATCCATAGCAACCATTATTAGTCCTGGGGTCCACACTAAAATCATTGCAAACAGCAATTCTGAACACATCATCTTAATGTTAAAAGAAAGTAACATAAGTATCAGAGTACTATTAGAACAACTAATAAAGTGATGAATTAATCAATAACGAGTCCCAATGTCATGACAGAAACAAAGCAAAGTCAGAAACTAATCTCTAAAACTACTGTGTCTAATGCATTGTTGGACACATTTTTGAAACTATATTTTGTTTGCGTGATTCTGTGTCATATAAGATGTAGAAGACTTTCATGTAGAAGTAGCCCTGTAGATGCTGTAGTTATTAATTTATTAAGCTTTTACAATTTTACCAGCAACTTTGACTGAGTGACCTAACCAAGACCATAGAAATATCAAAGGTCAAACCTTGAAGAATTTTTGTGTGTAAGCTAACATGTTTGAGAGAGCTTCATCTCTCTTGGTCCCAAGAAACTGCTCTTATTTTCAGATCTGTTCCAGAATAGTTCACCATTAGCTGCCAGCTCAAACACACACTGTAACTTTAGAGTCATAGCAAGTTCATTGCTTGTGGCAGCTGCTCTGGTTAATGTGTCATCTACATACATTACTGCATTGACTTTTTCTGAAATAAGTGGCAGATCATTGGCATAGATTGAGGAGTGAAATGGTCTTGGGCTCCACAGTTCACATTTGCTGTTTGACTATCAGCTATGAAATAAACTGACTGCGCTCTCATATAAGTGGCTCTCAATCCTAGTAACTGCTGAAGATGAACATTGCACAGGCATTAGCCCAAACACTTTACCATAAACAATGTGTAGTCTATGACATTAAAGGCAGCTCTGAAATCCAATAGCTCTGCATCGATCATCTTTTTATTTTCTACTTCCTTCAACCAGTTATCAGTTATTTGTGCAGTAAATGTTTAATGGATTTCCCTACATGCTTACTTTGAAATCTGCTGTCAGGCCATTTTCAAAAAAAGTGTCTTATTTGTTTAATTTGTTCAAAGGTTTTTTTTTTATAAGCTAAATGCTGGTGGTATGCTTATGAGGAGGTTGATTTTCTCCTGTACTTTTGTAATGGAAATACTTTGTATTCATACTTTTGTGAACATTTGTTAAAATATCCCCCTGCAATTTCACAGGTAGGCTGTCCATTCCAGACGTTTTGAGACCATACAAGACCATTGACCACAAGATGGTTAAATTCAGACTGGAGGTTTATACTTTTTAATATTCAATATACTTTTACATTCATTATATCTGGATGATGACTTATCCATCTCCTCATGCTTTGCCTTAGTTTTTCCACCTTTCCAGTATGCCTATCAGTAAAATATGGGTACACATGGCTTGGTAATAATTAACTAACATCTTTTCCAATTCAGTCAAATATTGAAACAGAATTTGTCAAGATACTGTATTATAACATCTGGTGGCCTGAGACAGTGTCCCTCAAAAATCCGCTCCCAAAGTATTTTCTTTTACGATGAGTCATCCATATATCTGAAGTATATTAATATGTATTACATTAATTAAATGTGATTTCAAGGAAGGCTTCTCTCATTCATATGTGAGGTTGTAGAGGTAGTATAGTCTCGTACATACACATAAAACCATAGTATCTTGAGACCCTCAATTGAGACCCATTGTACAGCTGGCTTAATTGATAGACTGCCCTTGCTTTACAAGTAAAAATTGATTGGAAGTATATCAGAGTATTTTCATATAATCATTTCATACCACATATTTTGAATAGCTGCAGAAAAGTTTGGCTTTCATAGACTTAGACTATACTACATGCAATACATACTCTAGATTGAGTAAATGTACTCTAGGCCCCTTAATCATTCTAAATGTGAACATTCAGACTCAGAATCTGAGAGGTTCCAAGGTTCTGCTTATCTCAGCATGATGCGCTGTGTTGTGCTGAGGTTTAGTTGACACACACCTCTTAGTGGGTTAGATTCTCCTGGGACAGCTTGGGAGGAAAGAGGGAAGCCATTAGATGTCTGCTGTAAGGATGGGTGAGGTGGAGAGCTGCATGGGATTGGCTCTGAGAGCTTTAATATCACGGAGGCTGGGCACAGGGCCAGAGCAGACACATCTGCTAATGATCCCTACTTCTGGGGCTTCGTCTCAGGTTCCTGACTCCATTGATCTTGCAAAGATCTGGATCTGCAACAGGTCCAGAGTGGGCTGACCGGCGAGAATTGACTGTAGGTGAGGCAAATTGTCTTAATGAATTATCCTTGTATGCTGTGTTGGACAAGTTGGAGCAGGTTGGCAGCAGCTGGGCCTGGAGCACTGTTGGGACCATTTGACAGAGGGAAAAAAACAACATTGAGCAAAAAAGGCAGTGCAATTTATGACTTTGCTTCCTTTTGTATTGAAAAGAGGATTGCGTTTAGGCTGTACAATGAGATTTTATTATCAGCTAACTTGGCCATTTTGATTTGCCTGTCTCAGCTGGTTTGTGTATATAATTCTCCCATAGGATGAAAGCAGTTGAAAACATATTTATCACAAGTTCTAATCTCTATAAGCGATTAAAGGGCTTTTTCTGTCACCTAGGAATCTAGCTATGATTAGTTGACAGAACTACAAAGTCTGGCTGACCCAGAATGACCCAAGCACAGATACATGCCTGTGATATAACTGTCATCGTTAACTTGTTCCCAACTGTCTATAACCCATCTGTTCAAATAAGCGTTCTGGGGGAAAAACTGTCATTTAATGAGGCTTGAACTGACTAGACAGCCCCTCTTGTGACAATAGTTCAGTTAAGTAATCACTTAAACATGTATCAGTCTGGGGGTGTCAGTTTCAGCACAAAAGACAAACAAAGTAACACAGATTTAGGTATATGAAATATATAATAAATATGCCAGTTCAATCTTCATAAGACAGTTAATGAGACATTTTTCAATATCTGAAAAAAAGTTGCAATATCTTAACTTCATCAATTCTTTGTGAGTATACAGCACATTTTAATGAAACTTTTAAAATTGTATCTAATTTTTTTCTAATTACACACAATATAAGAAAACAGATTCAATTACTGAACAATTCTTGATGTTACATCTAATTTCTTCAGGGGTGGCCAGATGGGGTCACTGAAAATCTTGGGGTGGCACACCAAAACCAAAAGCCATAAGTGAATTTGAGGAATTCTATTATGCCGTAGTAGTACATAGGTTAGTTCAAAACTAGTGGGTGGGGCCAAAGGGGCCAACGATTGTATCAGGGTGGCCGTGGCCCCCCCTTGGCGGCGCCAATGAATTTCCTCTCCGAGATCTCCAGACTTTTTATGTTTACTTATTTATGTTCTTTATGTTCTTTTACCTTTATGTTCTTATGCTAAATGTTACAGTTGTCAATGTTTGGGATGCAATGCCAGGTCAGGTAGTGGATGAGACCCAGGGATGGTGAAGTACAGGCTTGGTACACTGGCTAATATATTAGGCATAGCAGATCAGATGGAACTGGATCTGTAGATTTTTGTACATACTTGGACTGAATGGTCTCTTCTCATTGTTATCTGTTATTATATTCTGATGTTCTTATATTTCTACAGATTGGGAACTGAGAAAAGCTAGCCTTTTTATTTGATTGTCCATGTTCATTTACCCAGCTACCCCACTGCTCCCTATCCCCAAGCTCCAAACAAATGCTTTAACACCCACTAGGTCAGCCATGGCTGACTGGACTTCATCTTCTCCACACATCTCTGAGAGGCAGAGTCCTCTTGGGAAAGTCATTTAGCAACATCTGAGATGCTCCTTAGCTTGCATTGATCCAGATAAATTGGCCCATTGATGAGGTGGACAGTTGTCACAATAAAGGGCAGAGGAGATGCAGGCATCCCATGAGTCAATGAAAGCTTGTTGCAATTGAAAACCTTGTCTTGGTTGCAGAGTGATAAGGTTCCATTGAAGAACCAATCATGGGGGTGAACTTGTCATTCAGGCGCTGATATATTCAAATGATGCTGAACACATGCAATTAGTACAACAGGGAAACGTCTCTGGTGTCTATTTTCATAAAGCATTCATGAGTCCAATTATTTCACTATAAACCCTTGATAATAAAACAACTAATACCAAGACTGACAGTTTGTGGATGGGAATTTGCTGTTATTACATGGTTTTGAAATTATAAATGAAGAAAAGGCACTTTGTCCCGACTATTTACAAGAAGTTGGCAAGTTTTTTAAGAACAAGACTATGCTCTTGCATCAAATGTGTGTGCTTGCCTGTTACTTTCTATACAAGATTTTGAATATATGCTCAATGCTCCAATTCCTCAATTGAATTACTTACAGTCAGGCCTGATGATATTCATAATTTAGTTTTACTCGATCAAAATCAAGATTACGGACTGACAGAATCACAAAGATGCACATAAATCTGGAGGGCCATTTGTTGTTGCTCAGTGTTTTCCCCAATATCTATTTATTCACTCTAACATCTCAAAGAGTGATTATGTTTGTATGCATAATTTATACACCACAACACATCCATACTGAGTTCGCTGTATAGGAAATTCTGTTAGCATTCCGTAAAATTTCAAAGACCGAATGGCCTTAAGAACAGGCTTACATATTAATACATTTAAGAATGGGCATATATTTTCATTTTTTTATTTTTCACAAGTTTTTCTGTGATTGACCATCAGAGGAGGCTGATTAGCTGCACTGATCACAGTCTATTTCAGCAGCATAGGAAGGCCTTGAAAGAGGCCAGTAAGCAGGAGCTGGAGCAGGAGCACTGCAGTAGTTTCATCAGTGGCTCCAGTCTCAGCTTTACTCACCACATGCCATCCCCCTCATTGATTGGCACAAGTAATTAAAATAAAGGTTGCTTATGCAAACCAAAGCAAGCTAAAAGACCACTAATTAGACTTAACCAAAAGTGCATTGTCTCCAGGATTTCTCAGGAGATTCCAGGTTGATAAGAGGGTAAAAACAGGGGCTCAGCGAGGCAAGAGGGATTCCGAGAAGACAGGCCGTCCTCGCTCTTGCGATGCCTGAATCAATAGCAATCTCACACTCAGGCAGAAGCCAAAACCTTTTCAATAAACATCTTGAAAGCGATTATTCTAAGCGTGACGACATGGTGGAGCATTGAGTGTTTTGTTACGTAAGAGCATTTACGCTTGCCTTGGAACTGAAATTAACAACACATTTTTTTTTTGCAAAATGCTGCTCTGATTCAGTGAAAGCCTGTAGAGGTTATGAAACCTCTGGGAATTTTAAAAAGTTTACTATAACCACATTGAATAAAAATTAAAATGTATCTGCTTTGGTTTTGTCTTGAAAATAAAGAAAATGTTGAAAAGAGATTAAGAGGTGGGTGATGGACTTAAAGGCATCAAATGAGCACTTAGCAGTAGTAATACCAACACTGCAGATGCTTGTAAATGTCATAAATTGTTCTGGCACTATAACAAGAAATTATGACATGTGATTGAAATTATTTGGAAGTGTGAGGGAAGTAGATCTTGTGCATGACTGGTATCTTACTGTGCTCCACGGTGTTTCTGACTTATCAGAGGGCTCTGTAAAAAGTACCACCTTTGACTAACTGTCTATACAATATTGTTCTGGAGCTCTGAAGGTTCAAATCCTTATAATTTTCAGAGGAAAATTTTTAATGTAGGTAAATATGGAAAAGGGAAGGGAAAATTATAAAAACTTTATTTATTTTGTCAAATAATGCAATACAACAGATAATAAATTATTATGAATGGTTTTTTCCACTGTTACCTTTGATCATAATTCAAGCCTGGGGTAGTACATACTCAAAGAACTCACTGTTTAAGCAATACCACCTGCCTAAATTGGACCTGGCATGAGTTCAAATTGGTTTTGTTTGGAGAACTGTAGCACGTTTAGTTCATTTAGTGGTGTACATGAGCTGTAATAATGGGTTTGTCAGTTCTGCTGTTATGCAATGCTGGTGTCTCAGCACTGATTTAACTCTGCCATGCAGAGCTCTGTCTCTTCTGAAGCCCTGCTCATGCACAGAACGTACAATGTTCACAATCCTCACACTTAGCCTTACTGAACTCTGGTGATTTACAGCCTGGTCATGAGAAAGATACAGTATGTCTTTTCTCACAAGGATGAGCAGCTGCCTGAGTCAAGGGCATCATCTCCCCAGCATGCATTTCCCCTGACATTACTGTACTATTGTTACACATGGATCTCTCTCCTCTCTGCATCACTTCAATTACCCTCAGCATGGAGAACCTTCACAGTCAAATCCCAAACACCAGTGAGAAAAGACAAGATACCTTACTGAGTTTACACAGGAACCCGCTGCAGTGAATATGTGGAGTGGTGGTTAAAGCACCTGAATTTTGACTGGGTAGACTGCTGCTGGATCAGGGCCATCTACTTGACCTCATTGTTTTCAACATTTCGATCAGATAACAGAATCTGCATTGTGACACAAAAAGGTTAAAATTGTAACTTGCACTGAAATAGGAAAACATCTGAGAAATTAATTGCACTATGCAGTTGGTGAACAAATGTAACCCCTCTGGGTAGCTCTATTTTTTTATTTACATTGAACGCAAGCATAAAATTTGACAGCATTATAGCTTGACTTCAGGTTCGCAGGTGGTTTTCCACTGGTTTGTTCTGCACTGAGCAGACAAGTGTGAATACTGTGTTTTAAATGTAAGTCTTGCATGCATTTTTGCCTCTCAACTCCATGTGTAGCACCCAGGGAACAACACAGCTGTAGACAGCCTTTATTATCATTCATTGAGATGCACAGTTCAGATTTGGTCTATTTTTCCTTCTCTGCATCATAAGGATATTAACAATAGCAGTGAAGTTTAATAAAAGAGACACACAGAACAAAATACATGATCAATAAGCCCAAACAAAGCTCAGTCTGAATGACTGACTGAAAGCAGAGAAATGATACTTCATTGATCTCTCTCACTCTGTCTCTATCTCTCTGTGCATTTCATTTTACTCTTCTTCATACATTGTCTAGAAGCTAGTGTGAACAATAAGTACATTCTATATGCTATTGGAAAACCTTCAGAAAACAAGTAAAGACTCATGAAAATGAATACAGTTGGGGGGTACCTGAGTGACTCAGCTGTCCAAATCACTGAGAGACGGGTCATTCCTCTGAACAATGCCAGTTCACTTGTACAATGCTGTAAGGCCAGTCACTGTCTATTCATGGTAGATTACTGATTACATCAGAGGTAGACAGTCTTGGTCCTGGATGGTTGGGATGATTCTGGCTTTGTTCTATTGTATTCCCAGCTCTTGATTACTGTTTCAGAAAATTTCAGAGGCTAAGTATTCAGGATTTGAGAGGTAAAACTTCCCTCCAACTCCAGGATATGGCCACTTTTGGATTCATTCAGGCAAATAACAGATAAAATTATGTAGTCAGAGGTTCAACTTGAAAAATAAAAAAAAAATTGAAAATCAGCTGCAATCCAGGACCAGGGTTGCCAAAAAGAGGAGTTGCAGCCTGGATGTCCGGCATGTATGCTGTGGATCTTTATGAATTAGACTTTGGGAAAAGCACATTAAGAATCATTCTTGTAATCTGTTTAAAAAATATAGAATTTTTTCTGGATTCCATTCCCAATATTTCTATTTACTAGCTTTGAGGGCTTTACAGGATTTAGTATGCATAATAATCCTCTGTTCATTTTTGGCCTTTGCAGGAACATATTAGGAGTTTTGAAAAATTTGATTTGAAATAAGTGATTCAGCAATTATTAAAAATGGTTGGCTTTGAATTGAACGAAACTGAGACAGAATCATATTGATACTGACAGGTTTTTCTTGTTTTATAGCACTGCTTTGCAAACTTATTCAGCTGCATAAAAAAGACATGGAGACACATTATCCTCTAAAACACCTGGTTGTTCTTGGATGGATTACTGTATACATGAGCCACACAGCCAAAGGTAAGTGTTAAGTCCTGGCTCAGAAAAGGCTATGTTTCTGCTTGGCACGCTGTCTAGGGTAATGTCTTCCACGTGTGCAGGAGTAACCAAACATACACCTTCACCTACTACTGATAGCTAATTGCCAAGAAAGGAGCTCAATGGAATTGATTAGAGAAAAATCACACCGCTACCGTTAATGTAATACATGCAAAAGAGAACTTACATATTCAAATATGTTAAAAACCTTAATATAGCAATCCATTTAAAAAGATCTACATTGTTATCCCTAGTTTCAGATAAAGTCAGTTCATAATAATATTAAAAATATTATTGGGAAGTATGGATATTTCATGCTCAGATCCAGTACAAACTGATTAATTTGGTTCAATCATACGAGGTACAATCCTCAGAATCAGTGACTGTGCAGCTGGGTGCAGGGAACTGACTGGTCACACTGAGGAAAAGGTTTATGAAAATATGAGCATGGACAAAAAATTAAAGGAGGGAACAAAGGGTAATGCTGAAGAATTGGGGATATCACATAAAGAAGCTCCTTATGTACACAGTGTTCACAGTGCAGACATAACTCTAACAGAGTTTATAGAGCCCAAGATGGATCATATATACTCTATCAGAGATGATTTAACACTAGAGATTTTTCTGTGCAAGGTAAAATATGAGCTATGATACAAGCTAATTCAAAGGTTGGAAAAGACAGCCAAAAAAGACACTGAAATGTCCCTGTAAGTACAGTGTTTTCTCTTAAACATTAACTCTATCAATGTTGGATTAGCACTGACTGATTAGAGTAATTAGTGTAATGAACCTCTATTACCCATATTATGGGATGCTCAATCACAAGACATAGCATTTGATTAGACTGTCAAGCTCCATTTCTTGGTGTAGTTATACATCCTGAGAGTAACTCTTTTCTAAGGGTTTTGACCAAACCTGAGGGCACCGATAGCCTATAAACACCCTTTAAAAGTGATAAAACTTTGATCTGATCAATAACATTCTGGTGGGCAACTATCCCTAAATCTGTACCCTATGGCCATGCAGATTGAGTACAAAATAAATCCTGATGGATTCTTTCACTCAAAGGGACCCCTGACGGCTCTTTATTGACAGCATTAAACCTTGGAGACAGGCAATCTATCAGTCACGACACAAGAGCCGTCTCAAGTACTCCTCTGCACAGACTTGGATGGAGACGTCGGAGTTTACTGAACAAATGGACACACTTCACTGCCTTCTAGACTTTGAAGCATTCAGAATCTACTGTAAAACAAATAGCTAAGATAAAGATGCCCAGAAAGTTTAGGCTGCATCCATGTTCCCATACATGCCATGGCATATATTAATTAGTACGACTTTATGTTTGATTGACATGATTTGTGAGAAAGACATACACTAAATTACTACTTTTAAATTAAACTAACTTTTGCTACTTTTAAAGTAAATAACATGAGTGAAGATTTTGGGAGAAATGCTTCCTCAAAGATAACAAATGAATTATGATGTTTGTTTTTTTAGAGGTAGCCATGGCAGAAGCGGAATAAGCCTGTAATATAAACAGTTCTGGGATTGGTTTCAGCCCTTGGCTTCACCTTTGGTTATCTCACCATCAGCTGCAAAGTATATATAGTGTACCAGAAAAAAAACTTAGGTGCCTTTAAGTGGCTTATTCGTTGCACATGACTTGTGCTTGAGTGCCAGTGTTAATTTTTAATTGATGCTATTCCAGGTGAATCGCTAATCCATTTCCCTCCAAGAGGTAATTTAGAAAACCCAAACGTGGGGTTGACAAGTCTGATGTGACATGGAGATATTGGGGCATCTTCATGAGCATTCATCTGCAAAAAATATGCATTTACTTTTCCGCCTTCTCCAACTTTCATTAAATTTCAATAGCGCATCATGTTCTTGCATTTGCTCTGATATCAGCTGTGCAGTAATGCGTCCTCAGCCAGTGTATGTCCAATAGAGAGATACTTTTTGCCCTGGTAGCTCTGTGCCTAGACTTACACTTGTTTAGCCTGTTTCTTGAGGGGAGGACAATGCCATAGCAAGCGCTCATATTCCTTCACCTGTCCATGTTCTCCAGTTTCCCATGCCATTATGTGTTATTGCATTTTGGTATTCCTTTCTCATATCAGTGCCATGTATTATTAATGTGGGTATTCCTTTCCTTTAAATACATGCAGAGCTGATGCTCAGATATATTATCTTTCTAACTGAGCCCAAGAGATCTCTGCAGAGCAGGAGGATTGTGCTGTCAAAGTAAAACCTTTTCAATCAATACCAGCTCCCACTTTATCATATCCAAACAAGGTAGTATTAGATGTGTGTTCACCAAACAATGTTTAGTGGTTTTTACAGGAATGCTAATGATTGACATTCTAATGGGAGGGGCTTTCAAACATAGTCATTTTTGCTGTTTAAGTAGCCACCCAAATCAATGACTAATGAAATAGACAAGAAATGTGTCAAAAGTGAAGATCTTGGAGAGGTGAAGCATGTCTTGAGCATGGCTGGAGCGATTATGATCCCCAAGGACAGCATCACCTGAGCCCTAGGCTGTTAATGCTGAAACTGGCAGTTATTTGACAGGTTGTGACATAACATCACCTAACAACAGAGGTCAAGCTAAGACCTACGCAAAGGCAGCTGCATCAGAAATAATATAAGGCTTTAAGCATCAATGATACATGAGCAACAGTCTGGCAAATGTGTGCGTGCATGTCTGCAGGGTTGGGTTGGGTTGAGGGACACCTGCTGCTTTGATCCGTTTGCCACACCCTGAGGCTATGCAGTGTTCAAGTGAGGTCTCTGTTGTTAAGCTCCATCCAGTGCTTTAAAGCAAGCTGACATCAAACACTGCTTGAACCGATGCAGGCCACATAAAATGCAAAGGAAAAAAAAAGGAGAGATGCTTTCCTGGGCAGATACTTCCGGAGTCCTGGCATGCCACTGTCTCCGACCTTGGAGACAAACTGCAGAAAAGGAGTAGTTCACTGATCACTGAGTTCCTAACTGGACCCTGTTTTTATTTATTCATTTTCTATCTATTTCTATGTATCAAATGTGCATTACAATATATTCATTTTGTTGCACTGACCAAGAAAACTTTTCTAGCTTAACAGAAGACTTTCATCACTATAGTTAACTTTCGAGAGCTGCTTTCATAAACTGAAACTCAGCTCTAAGGGTGAAGTAGTTTGGGCTACATGTGAATGTAAAATGGGTTCTGATAATTACATATAAGCATAAAAAATGTACTGTATGCCTTGACAGGAATTCAGATGGTATGGCGGATGACTGATTTAGCTTTAAAACAGTCCTGACAGATCTCATATGAGACCTTTTGAACGTTTTGATAAATAATTCAGTGAGACATACTAAATATACGTCAACATTTTTCCTTTCAGTCTTTCCCCACTGCATGACAAGACAAAGCCATCTGTTATTATGATATAAAGTCAACCCAATCACTGTTACCATGAGCCAGTGGAGTCAGTCTCTCTGTGTAACACAAGCTGATGGGTCATAAGACAGAGTGATATTGGGCAGCAGTTCTTCCCACAACAGATGAACACTCACCGTAATAAACCCCCTTCCCCACCCTCGCCGTTTGCTTGGTTTTCAAGACTTTCGAGATGGCCAGATGAGAAATCACACCTAGATACAGGACCATTTTATAATTTATCAGTCCCTTTTTCTTCATCTCACCATAGCATACCATAGTACAATGAACCACTGTTCTACATCACGCAAGCAGTGCTTCACCACTGCTGAAACCTGTTTGAGGGAAATTACATTTGTGGCCTATTGACTTAGGAGATCTAAGTTTAGTTGCTATGGATATTGCTCTTGCCTTTCCTCATGGTGCTTTGAGATTTCTTCCTCACCAATACTCCTCAGTGATTAAAATGACCCTCTCGCTCATTTGCTCTACATAAATCAAATTATTGCTTTACACACCAGCTCAGGGAATTATTGAAAATAACAGTATCAGTGGCAAACAGATTACTGTGGTTACCTTAAATACTAGCTTCTGAGCAGAATGGACATCCTGTATGGCTGAACACTGATTGAACTGAAGTCAATTGTAGCATTAGTAAATGCAGCGTACTGCTTATTTCTATGAAGTTCAGTCAGAGAGGAGAAAGGACAGTCTTAAACTATGTGGCACCATTGATTGTGGCACCTCCTTTATTTCCCGAGTTACATAAAGAACAAAAGGAAGCGGACACTGCTAAAGCAAATGTCCACTCTGGCAATAAAACATTTAAAGTAGACGCTAAAGAAGTAACTTCCTCCAGAAATAATGAACCTATTTACCATTAAAAACAAACAATAAGCAAACAATACAAAATCTCATTTAAATTTCAAATGCAATATTTACTGAAGAACGTTCATCTTGCTGTTATATTTAGTCTGTTGAAAACATTCTTGTGAATTATTGTCACAAATATTCATCATCTGTTCATCCCCCTACATAAAAATAGTTTGTGATGAATGATGAGCTGTTGTTCATGTATAAATGAGGTATAGTGTGAGGCTAAAGTATGAATGTGCAGTTTCATTCTTTGGAAACATACTGTGACTTTATTTGTTACAATGTATCATAAGCTATATACAAATCCAGAGCAGTGATTTTGAAATTTGATTCCACTCATTTCAGAAAGCTACATAGTGTCTATGGGAACATGCTCTCTAGTAATTACAGCAGTGAGCAGCTATTTATACTGGCCAGCCTTGTCACCCATGGCATAGCAATAAGCATGCATACTAGGTATTTGATTTTGCAATCTATTAGTGAATGGGGAGAAGGAAAACCTTGAGAAGGTAACAAGTTTGTGAGCTGGATCTCACAGCACTTCACAAAAATTAACATTTGGTTTGGGATTGTATTTCAATGAAATGCTGTGACATTTCAGTCCGTATAACTTAATTATGGAATCACTTCTGGCTTAGCCAATCAAAGATCCAACCAATGGCTAACTTGATAGTCCTATCCCTTATTTTTATTAATTGATTTGGTTTACCAAACCATTGAATACAAATGTAAAGAATGTATTTTTGTGTGCCAATAAATGATGACTTATCTTAGCAATGTGCCCCATGACTTTGGTTACACCTACTGAAGTCTCAGCTGTGATATATGGCATTGGTGTGGCACTTAATGTGCTTTAGATCTTGAAACAGTGGTCATTCAGTGTGACCCTGCTGGCGTGCTTGCAACAATGAAATATGTTGCATTCATATGGCAATTGCATTGGCTATCTCTATCTGCATGAAGTCCTCCTTTAAGCTGCCTTTTCTGTGCTTGGTTTCTGTGCTTACAGCTACCAATAGTTCATATTATATTATCCGGTACAAAAAAAGAAAAACATCATTGGGTCTATTAGCCAATGGAAATGTATTTATTAAAATTAAAATAATTGCTTTCAATGCAGATTAAGATTTCCATGTAAGAAAATGCTGGACAATGAATGTCTGTCATAATCAAATGCATTCAATTCAGGCATGCTTTAATTCTACTAAGAGGGAATAGTGAATATGTTTGACATTTTGCAAAATAGAGGGATTCTGAGGTAATCTCATTTTGTAGTTTTCTCTATAACCTTTGTCCTTGTGTAATCAGATGGCGTCACCCGAGATCAATCATTCAAGCATTAAAAACAAATCCAACAAAAAAAATCTGCATATAAAAATAAGACAAAAAATATAATATTCATGATGCGCTATTATGCACACCTTCAGTAACCTTTATGGACGTGGAAGCTTGCAAAATACCCAGCGAGAAAACTGTGCCATTAGTTAGATGATTAAATTTGGCAGCTCTGGGGCCTGCACTTTGATCAAGATGGATGGATTTTTTATTCTGTTCAGACATTGGTCCAACACTCACATTACGTTTGCCTACAGAGGTCGAGTCTAATTAAGTGGAGGAGAAAGTGATAAGGCGGGTGTGTCCGCTGCCCCTGCACAATACTGCCGTGGATGCTGGTGGTGTCTGGGAAGCTCGGGAGGAACAAGGGTCTGTGTCCGATTCTGCACTGTCACAGAAGCCTCTCACTGCCTCCCTCCCACCCAGGGGCACAGCCACCTCAATGCTGTCATGCAAACGTTCAGGTACATCAGCAAAAATACAGTTAACTGTAACACCATTTCTCTGTCTCATTAAGTAATGCATAATAAATTATGAGCATCATGGATAGGTCATCATGCAGATGAAAACAAAAGCATCTAAAATGGCACAACCCACTACTCATACAGTGCCTTTCATCTTCTTTGTGTTGTGAGACAAAACATAACAAACTACAAAGTAAATGAATTGCACACTTATTGGTTGGAGATAAAATGTGTATTTTAGAGAAACGGTATCCTTAAACATACATTCTTACTCCAACCAAATATCCACAAGATGTAATTATACTAGACATTTAGGATGTGCTATCTGTCATCATTTCATTTGGATGCTACATTTATTAGTTGGGATAAACTGAGTTGTTTTGTGAGAGGCAGAGATGCTTCTGGCAACTGTAATGAATAACCCAGCATATGTTTACCCTGATGAGCTCATACGGGAGGTACTGGTCTTCCTGGTATCTTCATCTCTGTACATGTAAATATTGGGGAAGTAGGCTTCCTTTCACAGTCACACCATTTGAAAGCATTGCATGCTCATAAAATATAAATTACCTATCAGAACATGCTTGAAGTTGTATTAAATGACATTTGTTCCCAACAGGCTTAGGTTTTGTCACCTTAAATGATCCATTATGAGAAACCATGATTACTGGATTCCAATATTTATTTCAGCCCCATGGCAGCACACAGTGTTTCTATTTAAGATAATACTAATAAATACTAAATAAAACTGAATAAATCTTTTTCACACCTTCCATCACTGAGTAGTATACTTATTGGACAATGCTTAATTTAGATTCTCTTTCAAGTACCTTCTTCTCATGCATGGATTTCCTCCACCTGCTGACTGCATTAAGACTCCATAAATAACGTGTGTTGCTGTTGCGTGAGGTGATTTCTTCTGAAGCTGGCTAAAGAGGGGATAGAACTATGTTAGCTCCAGAAAGCAGTCTGTCAGTACACAGAGAACCTTGTTTTCCATGAAGATAAATGGCATTTATTTCATTGAGTCTAAAGTAGTCTCTGGGGAAAACACTTGTGAAAACAATGCCTGTAACAGCTATTTTGACAATAATGCCACATCACAAATGGTCAGTCCAGTTAGACAAAGACATAAACTTTATTTTTGTCAAAAACATCAATGTCATTTGACTCTCAATAATTTATATAAACCCTTAACTCACAATGAGTGAAGCAATTTTAAGGGTTATCTATTTCACATGAATGCATACCAAAATATACCATTAAAATAAGAATAGTGTAGCAGGACACTAAGTTGAATTCAGAAAGAGATTGCCATGAGACAATTCCAACACAGCATCCAACAGCACAGAAGGGAAAAAAATGTGATAAACAAAGTAAGATGAAAGAAAAAGGTAATCACCACTGAATATGGAGGGCAAAGAGTGCAGGAATGGCAACGATTATATATAGAGCAGACATCGTCAGCCTCATATCTGTATGTCACCGAGCAGACAAGGAGCGAAAGAATGAGCAGGAATGTCAGGTAAATAGCCATTGAGGTATCCTCTTTCCACTGTATGAGGAAAGAAATGAGAAGACAATATACTGTACATTGTAAATTATATGAACATGGTTAAAACAATTGTGAGGTTCATGCTTGTAAAATTGAAAATTGACACTTTTGAGGCATTAAATGTTATAGCACATACATATTTACATACAAAAATAAAATAAATAAAATTAAACATTACACTTCCATTACAGTAAATGGGGAGTGAAAATGTGTTCCTGCGAATGCTCCTTTATGACTGTGCTACATTCAGTGGTTATTCCTGTTCTCTGTTAAAGTGACACATACATGTAGAAGAAACAGTTATATGTCCTATGGTCTGGTGGAGGTGAATCTACATGGTGTCCCGTCTCATTGGCTGATTCATAATCAGGCAGTGTGTTACCCAGGGAGGTTGGGTGTTCACAGTAACCACCCCCCACCTCCACCCCCTGGTGGATTTGGCACCTGTAGACTGCCTACACCACCTGCACAAGAAGTGAATTTGCTCTGTTTGAATTTGCTGTGCAGGTCAGATGGTGGACCGAATGTTAAAAAGCAGCAGTTTGCTGAGTGCAGTTCAGAGGACATTAATGCATTGTGTTTGACTGTCTGCTTTTACAAAGGATGGTACAGCTAAAGAACAGGCCCAAGTCTTTGTGCAATGGGTATTCCAGAACTAGGAGGAACATGATGGGGAGAGTAAAATAAGAAGTGAAAGACTCTGAAAAAAATATGCATTCTGGGACAGAGAGACAGTTCAAGAAAGAAAATGCTAAGACAGCTTCCAGAACCATCTGGCTCCCTCACGTTAAGATATACAACAACAATGCTAAAGGCAAAATTTCTTTTGAACGTTTCAACGGAACTTCTTTCATAACCTTGGTACATTGCTCAGATTCCTCACACCCATAAGTACCTGCTTTAAAAGGATCTCTGATGTGCTGTTGAATTCAGACACTGATTTTTCCACCCCTAGACTGCGCTGACTTCATCATATTCTCATACATGATCAAAACAAGTGTCAAAGGGCTTCAGCTGCTACATGATCATGAGCAACCAGAAGGGATCACCTCTTCATTACAAACCTGCGTATTTTAAACATAAAAAAAACACTAATCCCAGCTTTGAATGAGGCTAATAGGTACAGTCAAATTAGGGAGGTCAGTGTGTGTATTGAATAAACCTCAGCAGACTTATGATCCAGCCACCCAGCATTGAGCCCTTGATCCACAGAAAGAGTTCATACATGTTGATCTGCCACAGTGTGATGGCCTCTGACAGGCCGATCCGCATCCTCTGAGATCTCGACTGGGCCTTAGTCCTCTTGTAACTGTGAGAAAGCATGAATGAGATTAGAAACAAATTAGATTATGGCGTGTTTGACGGCAGCAAAGAAAACTATTCCTAAAGGCTGGTTTGAGCCTAAGTGCGACATGAAATGTTTGTGGCTAATCTATTATGTAAACATTCTTATACTTGAAAGATGCACTGCCAGGTTACATAAGGCCTAAATGGCAACTCTGAATAGCTGGTCCAAAGGGGTAGACTATATTCAAAATGTGATGAAAATCAATGGCATGAAATTTATGCTTGCACATGCTTATGTTGTTTTTTGTTTGGGTATATGTATCTGTATTTCCCTCCTAAATGTCTTAATTACTTTTGTATATTTCTTCCTTTTAATTTCCTCTGTAATTACTCCTCTGTGTTCTGTGTAGTGTCACTTTGTTGTTGTTAGTTTATCCTTTGTGAAAAATGTTACAGAAATATATTTGCAAAAAAAAGAAACAAATTAGGTGAAAGACGTTACTCCCAAACTGGCTCTCAAAGGGGTTTAGGGGGTTATCTTGATATGTTGCTATGTATTATTTTTGGCTCTGTAACACACTAAGATTTTTCGTGGAGGTTTCACACTAGATATTCACAACATGGATACAGGAAAGAAAAGGACATTTCTGAAATTTTATTTCATAAATACTTAGATTAAATTGTATTAAATCTTGCCAAAAAACACCTTGAATTTCAAAAAGAAACAAAAACTTCATTTATTCAATGTGTTATTTACTTTTCATTTATTTATCGTTCTTTGAAGCTATAAAGGAATTAACCTATGATTCTAAATACTAACAACACTGAAAGACTTTGGGACAAGGCCTCAATCAACAACCAAGAGCATCTCCAAAATTCACCCCGAGCTGAGAGTAAACAGAGTAGAGTAAATAAGCATGACTTCAAAATTTATTCATGCTGGCTGGGGAGTGCTGAAAAGCTCTATAAGGCATTGCGGAGCAGCTTTGAACTGCTGAACTGTATACAGAATGGCGTTTATCTCTGCACAATTTCAGAAGATCTCTGCCTGTAGAAACCATGAGACTATGTAAATGTGTCTGTGCATGTCTTTCAGAGAAAAGAGAGGGAAAGGCTTCCCGTTTTAAAAACGTGGCTACAGCTGTGGAGATAGCACATTACCATGCTGTTTCTGAACTGACAGCTCAGGGCACTGCCATTTCAGAAATGCTGATAAACCTAGAAGACTCCTGCAGCAGACCATGGCTGGTCACCTGCTGAGGAAGGGACCAGTTTTGGTGAAGCATATTCAGATCCCCCTAATGGCTGTCTCAAGAGTTTGCAGTGCAAAAAAAGGTTTTTCTTTTCTTTTTCAGCATTCTTATGGTATGTTGTTTGTTGATATTGTGAGTGATTAAAGCCATTAAGATTGGAATGGTGCCTTATAGAAATGTATTTGATCTCTGAAGAATAAGGTTTTCGACTGTTAATCGTGGTGACTCAGACCTTCCTAATTCCTTAAACTGTCAAAATGTAAAAAAGATACTGTGTAGCTCTTCCAAAAACCAACAATAATAGTGAAAATGATTAATAATTTGTGGAACACTTTAGTTACCATTTTTACATACATTATTTTGCATGACATGGAAGTATGTTTACAAATATTAGCAAATATGGTCAGGACAGCTGACATAGATTGAGTTATATAGCAGTTCTGAATCTTGATGATGTCAAGTAAAAGTATACCTGAGCTATTTAGGGCTTCTGTTCAGCAGATCAAATATGTCTTTAGTATCAGTTACACAGGGAGCTTACTGCATTAAGAGACAAATGATGACATGCAGTTATGAGTGAGCGAGACAGTGCATTGGAAAAATAAATGAGTTGGGACGGAATGGGCCGGATGGCTAAACGGCTGCTCATCGTCTGAACAGAAATGAAAATAAATCAAGTGATTTTGCAGGGGTGGGGAGGTTCACTCCTCCAGGAGATGTCAGTTTGTGAGACTGGAGGGCTAGATCAAGCCTCTGCTGCTGACTGGCTGTGTCACATTGGGACTCCAGCTGGGGCGAACGGATGCGTGGCCCGTGAGAGGGAGAGAAATGCAAATCTCATGTTTCAAATGTGTCGGAGTAAATAATCCCAGCGGGTGTGAAAGAGGGGGCGGTGAGAGGGGCACTCTGCTCGTGTCTCTCATCAGGAACCCCCCCCTCCTCCATTACATCACCCACTGTCTCCAGAATTAAACTCTCTCAATATTTTACACTGTCCTCAATATGGACAGGAGCATGGAGGAAGAGAGGGAGGAGCACAGTGGCATAAATTATTCACCCCCCTCCTAAAAGCTTGTCAGCCCCAGTATCTCAGTGCTTGTGTGTGAGTCGGACAGGGCATCATCTGAGATTTAAATGCACTCTTTAATGTTACTCTACAAAACAAGCATTTGAAAGCTCCTTGAGTCTCGCCTATTTGCTCCTATCTGGAGGATTACCTTGTAATGTAATTGTCAAAATCACTTTGCTGTGCTTTACAAAGCTCTCAGTGGCAAAACTACTTTGAAAGCCATTGTATCACACATAATTTGACTGATTGACAAATTTATTTTGATTAGTTAAAGGCATACATGGGTATCGTACTCAGTATCATTGCTAAAGCGTTAGTAAACTGCCTTTCGTCCAGCAACATACCTACATACATATCATTTGGAGCTAGAAGCTGTGCAGTGCATAGATATTCTTTGAATAGTAACTGAAAATTTGGTTAAAATTCAAGAGCTAAATAACTTGTAGTGGTTTAACATTGTAACTGAATTGGCTGGATGAAAGTTGTGTTTTCATTTAGTGACGTGATACAGTTCAAGACAACAACAAATGTTACAAGTCAGTATGTGAAAATGTTCAGGAGGAACTTGGTTCAATGCTAAACATAACTCACATGCAGGTGAGGGGCATGACTTCCTTCCAGTACAGTGACTTTCTGATTGGAAGAGATGCTGTTGCTTGGCGCTTGTCCTCCATAGGGTACAGAAACCTGACTTTCAACAAGCTCAACTTGTTCAACCATCTAGAGCATTCATTTCTGTTTGAGGAGTCATCATAGCAGCTGTTTTTAAATTCCAGAAAAGAGATTCTGTTGCATAAAAATTTGGGGGGAAGGTACTGCAAAAAGGCTCCTCAAACAGGCCTGCTGGGAATGCTTAACACATGCATCGGGCTGTATTTAAAGCACAAACATATCTGACCATCTTCACTCACAGGGTAGCTGAGGAGAGTGGCCCCTGACTCAGCACTGTCAAGCACTGGACAGAAAGAGATCTCCTGTGACTGAGACGGTATAGAGGTGCAGAGAGGCTCAGTCTGGCAGTGTTGGCTAACTAGGTGGAGGAGCGCTACCCGGTAGATAACCGATACTGCAGCTTCTATGCAGAACCACACTCTAGGCTGAACCAAGCTAGAAATATTCCCTGCTCGACTACTCAAATCTCTCTCCATAAAGTGAGTTCTACGTTTACATTGAGGCATTTGGCAGGCAGGCTTACGTGACAAATTACAGCCATGGAATCCATTGACTGAGGCAATTCAGGCTAAGTACCTTGCACAAGGGTTTAACAGCAGTGTCCCACATGGGAGTCAAACCAACAACCTCTAAGTTACAAGCCTAGCTCCCCGAACATAATATTTCACTGCCACCCTTACCTTTAATGGTGAAGCATAATTACTAAATTAAAAAGTTTCTTGACACATTTTCAGTTTTGGAAAAATGAACTGCAAGTTTAAGGGGGAACTCTGTTCATCCCCTATCAATGCCTGCATACATTAGCATGTGAGTCACAGCTATATCCCCTACATGCAATTTGCTGAATCTGACATCAAACTGTGTAACCTCTCTTTGCTGCTTAGCAGAATCAGGCCTTCCTTTGCTATGAGTCAACAGCAAAATACTGACACTATATTCACATGTCTCCTATTAATGTATTCTGCCCCATAACTCCCCATGACATTTTATTCAGTTTGCAAAGCACATGTAATTCTACGCAGCAGCCTCCCCAGGCACTTTGTTCACTCTGCTTATGTTCAGTTCTCACGTGCTCACATCACTTTCACAATAGCTAGAGAGGCTTGGAGGGTGCTGGGTTACAGAGGCCCAGAGAGTAATTCGTTACACAGAAAAATCTACTCCCACATTCTGTTGTCATGTGGTTTGCCATCACTATCAATGCAGCTGGCAAATACAGTGTCTGAAGCATTTTTTGCAGAGAGGGTTTGAGGTGGTGAAAAGGCCCAGGTTTGAAAGATGTGTGACGCCTTTATTAAACTAAAACTCTGCAAAGCATCAACTTGCCAGTCATTAAAAACAAAATTAAAAATGAAGAGGGAATGAAAAATGGTAGCGTTTGTTTATATTTTTACTTCCAACTTCTAAACAAAATACAGAATGAACAAAGACACAAAAAACCTAAACTCAAAACAGATCATTAGCACATTCCTGGGTACCTCTTCTGCTGTGGTGCATAAGCTATCTGCAGAAGCACCACGAATTCTGACAAATACAGCTCTGGCTGATGGGTATGTTGCTGTTTTGTGAGGACAGGGCAAACATTACTTTGGTTCTTGTGCTAAGATGCTTTAATGTAGTCTGTCTTACTCTGCTGGTAACACCTAGGGAGCAAGCCGTAGCCTTGTTATGCGAGGCAGACTTAACTAGGCCTGTCCATAGTGCTGAGAGCCCATTGAACAAAAAAAGCCATTATGCTGAAAAAGGCCTTTTTGAGCATCAAACTGAGGGCTCATAAGTGAGAGGTGAGGACTAAACTGCTGCACTTAAAAGGCCCTTCTGGAGAGAGAGTGAGAAAACTATTAGAGAGATTTACTGCTATTCAATATTTTGAGAGTACAAGAGGAAAAAACATTAAAATGCTCACTTTAAAGATCAGCTTTGTGTAGGTGTTTCTGGTGAAAAGCAAGGAGAGAGAGAGTGTGTGTGTGTGTGAGAGTGTGTGTGAGTGAGAGAGAGTGAGAAAGAGAGAGGGTGATGAGGAGTGAGAAGAAGAGGGGAAGAAAGAAATGGGGGAAGAGAAGGGCATTTTCAGCAAAGTAGATATGTTTGACTTATTGGGCAAACACTCTGTGTTGACTTTATACTGAGAATTGAATAAGTAAAACTCACAAGAAAATAAAAGTGCAGTCTATGAAAATTCATACACATAGCATAAACCTCACATGGGCAAAATGTAAAAAGCAGGCAAGGGAGTGCATGGAATGGCAGTAAAGAGAAGTTGCCAACTCCGGCTCTCTGTAGCCCCAAAACCCACTCTGAGCTGTGTGCTAACTTTAGCACTCCTCAGCTCTCTGCTTGGTAATGGCTTTTTGATCTGCATTCCGTGCTTGGCTGCCATTGGGTGTAATAAAGAAGCGCTGATGCGAACAACATTGAGTTTTATGTCTCGATGCATCTACTTTCAGCGCTGCCCCGACAGCCTTTACAAGCAGACATACCCCTCCAACCTACCACTCCACACACGCACACACATTTTGGTCGTAATGATTTTTCTGAGACAATCATAGAGTACTTCATTAAAATGGTAAGAATGAATCAATATGATCATTGCTGACTGCCACCAAAAGTACAATATAATCATGGAATTCATTCACCCAATTACACACAAGGGCAGGAGGCAGCTGGGGCCATCTTAGGATCTAGACATAGGTATTTCTATATTGTGGGAAAAATGTCAATAGCAGCTGTATCAACTGCTCAAAACCACATATTCATGAGAAGAAATGTGTATGTGTGTATGTGATTTTGGTGCAGACTAATGTCACCGGTGGCCTTCCACAAGGGCAACAGCTCAAGCTCCAACCTAAAAGGACTCTTATACAGATAGGAAAGGGGCTGTCTTGAACAGACACTAAGGAATATAACTCTGGTTGGAGAATAACATGGATGTCAGTCACAGAAGAAAGAAGTGATAATCCGTGGAGTACCATATTTAATAGTTAGTGGCTCATTTCATGCCGGCTCCGGATTATTTCGATCTCCAGTAGGAGAGCAGCAAATAGATACTATAAGTAGAACCAAGAGCAGAAGTGTTGGAAGTGCAATCAGAGTCCATTTCAGGTGCTGAAAATTCATGTGATCAAATTGTGCTTTGGACCCCAGATGAAATTTTGAGAGATACTATGTTAAATTTTCACTTCTATTTTTGTGAGGGTCATATTAATGCTAATTAAGCCACCAATGAGGAAACAACGAAGCTAGTTAACAGATGTAGTGCTTCTGAGACAATCAAGAGAACAGTGGAAAAAGATTACTTGAAAGCGTTACCTGAGGAAATTGAACCAGTCAAGCCTGTATCATGGCTTAATTGTCAATAATTGGTATGTGACCTCAGACTGACAGCATGGGGTGGGATGCACTTCAATTGCATGAACTTAATTAATGAAATGGATGAAAAAAAATAATGGCCAATGAAAAGAGTAAATGAAAAACACACTGAACGTAAAAAAGAATGGCATGAATGTCACACAATTACAATTTAGCCATTTCACAGAAGCTTTTATCCAGAGTGAATACCTGAAATAGAAATACTGTGAGTAATTCAAACTTTTAGCAAATCAGTCCTTAAGAAAATGCTGCTTGCAGCAAATAAAGACCTACTAAGATATACAAGTATAACTTAGTTTTTTGCACAGAAGAAAGTGAAGGTTAAGGGTCCTCTAAGTGATTAATGTTGGGGAAGTGCTGGTAGAGAGGTTTTCAGTAAAGGAACCAGGATACAGGCAGAAAAGCGTCATGCTTGGAGTGCATTAGAGTCGGGAGGCTTACGTGGCCACGGCTCGCACACAGCAGCGGGACATGTTGATGAAGGAGCTGGCGCTGGCTCTGGTCTGCAGGGTGGTCTCGATGCCACGCAGGAGGTCATTGGTCTTTAACAAGAGTAGCATCTGCCGAGGAATTTTGTTCAGGAGGTCGCTGATCTGAGGTAGATAGCGGGCGGCGTTTGTACGGATCTCCGTATCCTGCACACAATCAGGTTAGGAGACCAAATGATCATAATGCACATATGTACAGGCATTTGCTTCCATACACTACACTAGCATGTACATATATATGTACATATACAACACAGTATGCACATAAACACATTCCAGGACCCAAAGCCACCATGTAAACACGCACACACATGTCCAGATCCTGTGCATTGGACCCTCAACACACACACACACACACACACACACACACACACACACACACACACACACACACACACACACACACACACACACACACACACACACATTCAAATGCTCAGACAAGACACTCAAAAGTGAGTTTTGGTTGACAAAGCACAGATATTGTTTCATATTTTCAGACAAAATATTAATATCACAGAGCTTGTGAAGAACGGATTTAGAATCATTTCATTTTAGCTGTAACCTGCCCTAACAAAAGCAAAAGAAATGTAATGAAATGACAAGCAGTATTTGAGATGGAAACTGTGTCCAGAGAGGTTCCATTGCACTAGGAACGGCATGTATCGCTAAGATAGATTCCCAGACTCGTATGCTCAGAGCCACTCCTGGCCACTTACTTGAGGGTGCAGTGACAGGGGTCAGCTCAGAGCAATGTAGTCACAGTGTCCTCGCTCTCTTTATGTGTGATCGCTGAAAGACTCTCAATTCTGCACCAGTGCCCCTGTGCCACTACACACACACCTCAAGTCTTCCCAGGAGATCTTTATTTGTCAAAGGTGAAAAACATTCTTGTGCAACAACAAACTATTTCGGCTTGCTTGTGTAAGGAAAAACTGAGAATTTAGGTGTGATCTAATCTTTGATTTAAAAAACACAGATTTTCCAATCTGTAAAATAAAGATGTTATTTAAAGTTGCACAAATTTTAATTCTCTTTTCATTGGATCCTATTTCCCAGCATCCCTGGGTTTCTCAGATTCAGACAGTGGCATAATTCTCCCGGCCGGGTTCTTTCTGTCACACTGCATTTAAGATACACAGAAATATATGCCTGTCCTGTCAAGCGCCTGTCAACAGAATGAGTTAGAGTTCCTTTTCTTCAAGAAACAGCATTTTACCAGCCATCGCTCTTCAGACATCCATTTTCTCATTTATTCCCACTGTCACAGTTTCTCCTGTAATGTCCAGACTTCGGGATTAAAAAAACGGAACAATCCTACTAGTTTATTTAACAGACAACTGAGAAACTGAGAGCTTATAGCTGCCAGTGGGAAGATTAGCTGTTTGGCTTTGTCACTTGAGTGACGACAACCCCGAGGCAGGGGCTGCGAGCAAACGTTCCGCAAGCAATCAAGCTCTGCATTCCTCACCACAGCCACTGCACTGACAAATTACCTGGACTGTTGATTTAGTGGCTCCAACCGCAGCTAGCGCGCCACATCAGCCTGCATTAACAAATAGCTATTTAATCTGTCACCCACCACGTTTTACAGATAAGTAACTTGGGACATGTGTTTAAGTCTGCGTGTCTCCTTTTCTTCTGCATGTTCTGTCCATTCTTTATGCAGCTGAGCCGAGCGAGTGGGGCTGGGGCAGGGGGGTATTTGCCTTTGGTTCTGTTGTAGCATCATTGACTGGGAATGATGGTGGAGAGTTTGGTCTGATATTACTCTCCACCACTATTTCACAGGGCGAAAAAACCCTTGGTGCAAAGATTTAGATCAGCAAGTTCCTGGTGGCAGTGGTGAGATGTCAGTGACTCCAGGTCCTGCCAGAGAGCAGTCCATGCTAAACAGATCAATGTGAATAGTGTTATATGTAGCAATTAACAGCCAGTGTGCTCCGAATACATGGGCTGTGCCTTTATAATATCAAGCAGGGACACTAATGTCATACCCTTAAGCAAGGCACTTAACCAGAATCCCGACAAATCCGGGAGAAATCCAGCAGTCTGAGAAATCATTACTGTGGATGTGGAAGACCGTAAGCGCCATGTCTTGCTCTGGATGAGAGTGTCTGTTTAGCAAATAAATAATGCAATGTTTAAAAGTGGATGTGTTGGAGCCAGAGCAGCTCTCTGAGACCGACTGCTGCACTGCAGAGACTGGAGAGTGGCCATTCGGACAAGCCTGCATGCTGGCATCTCTCTACACTTCAGCTTATGTATTATCAGCCCATGCTTTGTGCTCCTTTTCAAGTAAAACACATCCATTTTTGTTACGGGTCGAATCTACCCTTGCTCAAATGCGCTATGATGATATTATCCGAAGAAAGCAATGCACAGTGCTGCCGGCAATTTTAAAGCGCGTGCTTGCTTGTGACAGATCAGGAGAATCGAAGTAAATGTATACCTGTGCACAGCGGGGTTATTTCCCCCTGATTCTCATGGGGCTCCAGCTGGCACTGTGGTGGCAGAAGCCTGGCGGGCCTGACTGGTGTGTACAGGCCAGGATCCAGACAGCTCCTTGCGCTGATTCACATGCCTGGGACAGTCATGCCGAAAGCCCTCTGGCCTGCAGGCTTGGAGGAGAGTGCCAGTCAGGGGGCACTGGCACGCAATAACTGCATCTGCAGTTGCCAAGGCTGGCAGAGCATGGCACTAAGCCACGGGGCAAGGGGGTGGGTAGAAGGGCTTGGTGATAAAACACTGCATTTAATGTTTGTGAAAATACTGCAGTTTTTGGGTGCAACACCAGGAAATTTCGTTGCTCATTGCCTAAATCTTTTTGTAGGCACTTTTGTTGGTCTGGATAAGAACATCTTCTAGATGTCTAAGAATAATGCAAACATGATGCAGGAATGGAGAAGGGGTGGGGTTGTGAGTGTGTGGGAGTGATAATACTCATAATGAACACCCCATTTTTTGGCTGACAAGAAAAAGAAAAGTTTACGGAATGGCCTTGCTGGGAGGGTATGCAAATGAATGAAAGAACAGACAGCTCAGAGAATGGAATCAAGGATTGCATTAACTAATGGTGCTTTCTGTTAATAACCACACTGCTACTGGCATATGTGGAGAGAAGCAATGGAGTGTAATTTGGAATGTTGCCTGGAAACCTGGGACGTTGTCCTGTGATGGTGACATTTTTACTAAAGAAGACATTGGGGAACAGGGAGGGGTTGGGGGGTGTACAATTGCCTTGATCCTACATCCCTCTGGGACTTTACGAGAGGGCTTTATGTGGGACTGCTAAGGCTGACCCCTGCAGGATTCCATATTGGCTACAGCAATTACCTGCATTTAATGCCTATTGCTATGACCAACGTAGAGTTCAGATGCCTTTTTTTATTGGGATTACACCCTTCTTTTTATCTATTTTTAGGGTGGGATTTGAAATGACCCGTGAAATGAACCCGTCTGGGCATTAGTCCCAGGATTGGCTGAGTGTGGATTGGCTGGGGAGGGTCTGCTGCCTCCTTCAGCTCAGGGGTTAATCTCTCCCAGGAGACACAGGAGCCAGGAGATCTCTGAGGATCGCAAGAGCTGCGAGGAGCAAGCTGCTGGTCCACACAGGCAGGTGTGCAGTGTGTGAGGACCACACAAACACACACACACACACACACACACACACACACACACACACACACACACACACACACACACACACACACACACACACACACACACACACACACACACGCCTTCCCCCACAGGTACATGTGAACACACACCCACACACACATCTGACCCTGGACACACAGGCACATATGCAGACAAACCCACAACCCTCCCCCACCCCACCCCAAACAATACATGTGTGTGCGTACACACACGCACGCACACACACACACACACACACACACACACACACACACACACACACACACACACACACACACACACACACACACACACACACACACACACACACACACACACACACACAGCACATACGTGTCCCTGGAATTATGTGGAAAATGCATACTGGCAGCATCTCACAGGAGGGGGGGTGGCACTGGGAGAAAACAGCATATACTGGTTGCATGAAGATTTTCCATGTACAATTCCCTTTAGCAAAAAATGCAGAGGTAAAATGTACTCAAAGACTGAGTCCACACTGATTTCTCCAGGAGACGAGAATAACAAAGTCACAGAGCTTTAGAGCACAAGTCATCAGCATTCAGGAAATTACATTTCCCACAAAGATAATGGCTGATAAGATAAGGAAAAACTGAAAGGCAGCAGTGGACCACAAATCTGGGATGATGTCTAATTCCCATGAATTACTACTTTAACATTAGAAATGATTTGCGAAACGCAAGTCATCTCCGGTCTTCATCTCCAATTTGAATTGTCCCATCGCAATTCTTTATTCTGGAGGACTATCTTGTCAATATAATGAAATTATTATTCAAGGGCTACAGAAGTCATTTTTGCAGGTGTCCCAGTCTGGACAAAGTACTGCACATTTCCCCTTCCTTCAACCAATTATTTAATAACTTAAATCCCTTTCCTATAGCTCAACCACTCAGAGAACTACCATATAAAAGGTACAAAACTATGTTTTTCTGCTTCATTTATCTTATAATCCTTAAATCTCCATTCCTAAAATTTTTGGAGGAGGAGGAGGATTAGGGTGTAAAATAAATTGATTCGAGTTCTGGAGCTCTTGTGTGGGACTTACCAGGTTCTCGTGGCATGAAAAGCACAAAAGTTCTGATTAAATTCCAAACTCTGTGTTTCCATGACAAAGACCAAAGTCCACATGCAGCGATAGCATGTTAACCCCCAGCCCCCACCCCTTCCCAGCATTCTCTTGAGCTCATGGTCTTTTCACATTTACTCATCCTGGTAATCCACACAATCCACCAGAAATGAAAACAATTCAAAAACGTCTGTTCCATCGATTCCTGCGCTTTCCCTTTAAGAAATGAGTGTGTCCCCTGGACTAATGCGTTATCTGCTTGGCAGTGCTCTGCCGATTTTCCTCTAGGCCATTTGCTTGAGATATGGGCCTGTTCCATTGCCCTGAACCACGCTGAGATTATGGGTTTTCTGATGTACAGTACTGCATCTCTTCATCTGTAGATTTATATAACAATGTTAGTTCAGTGTCTACACAAATAAATAGTGAGCTCATGCTCCGTGAATGGAGATCTGTTTGCAGGGGAAGAAATATTATGTGCACCTTCACCATAATTTCTCCTGATTTGCATGAAGTTGTTTTTTCCACAGCAATTTGTTTAGTTGTATAATTCAGGTCTGCGCTCAGCAGTCAAAAACAAAAAGAGCTTGCAGTTCCCTTTTCTTAAATAAATCACAGCAAATGTCACATGCTTAAATAAAGGGAATCCATGTGGGTCAGCTCCAATTATTGCTCAGTTTGATTCTTTGTTATGTTTTCAGCATTAGCAGCTCCATGCCTTGGCGGTCTACCCTCCCCTTATTTTCTTTGAAGTTGCACCTCCACCTCAAGGTTCAGCTCCACTTCAAAGGCACGGTGCTCTTCAGGGTGCTGCAGTGAGTGGTGGCAAATTACTCTGCAACTCTGCACAGAATTATTGTCCTTCCTGAATGCTGGATGTAACTGGCTATTCAGTTTAAAGGGAGCACCCCAGCAGGTGCATGATTCACAGGGGGTGGGGAGTGGCGATCATCACGGCTGGAGAAATCTGATGCTTGTGCCTTTCAGCTGGACAATGGACTAAGAGCTCACCTACAAACAACCCTGTTTTAAGGTCTGCTAGCACCCATGTCTTGCATGGTGCTCTCTTGCCTCTGGTGATGAGGAGATACCACTTCCAAATGCCCCTCTCCTGGGACCCAGAGCACTTATGGGTTGCATGATATTGTACAGAAGTAACTGGGTAGTGGAGCGAAATTACATGAAGTCAAGAACATTAAGACTGATGGCTGCTCTCATGGACAAGTGCTTGGTGAAGACTCTCATGCTCATCAAATAGGGCAAAGTAAACATAGGTATCAAAGGAGCAACATCCTCCAAACCTGGGTGAAGTTGGCACACAGGCAATCACAAGCAACCTGTCCTGTGTCGTCACCAATCACAGTGTTCCACTCCTGTGAGCACCTCATTATTACAGTCTTGCTGTAATGGCACATCATTCTTCTCAGCAGATAGCCTTATTGTAAGGCTCGTACTGCGTTATAGGTGTAAGAAATAGGTTGCCCTGGTCGAGTTCGGATTCATCAGCATTCTGAGTATGAGAGGTCCCGTGAAGGACGCTGGGCAGGAGAGTAATTCGCCCGGGATATGTCTGGGCGATGTGAGTCGGGACCTGCCGCAGTAGGCGCACGGCTGGCTGCACATCTGACACCACCCGACTGATTTGTGGACCGGTTGGGCCTGAATGTATGTACGGCTGTCTGGTAAACAGCAGGGGCTGAGGGGGAGCTCAAAATGGAAATAGCTTTGTCGCTATCAATGAAACAGATGGGCACCCATGACACAAACACACCCCCTATCATAGTCATGCACATATTTTATTCTACTATTTTTGGAAGCGATACTTTAACTAGAAAGAGGGGGACGTAGGTGAGGATAATACTGTGACAAGGATTACTGACACATTCGGTTTCACATCAGGGTGTCAGGCGTAAATGCAGAGGCTAGCAGACTGTTCTCAACACATCAGAATCAGGGCGCACTCAACAACTTGCCAGTGCCTGTCTCCTGCTGTTTCACGTTAAAGGGAGACAGACTGTGGTAGGTGGATGACAATTAAGGTGTGGCATCAGAAGTACAGAATTATTTTTGACTCAAGATTTGTATATTACAAATGGAAACCCCCATCCTAATTAATTGACATCTCATTTTTGACTGAATTGGCATAAACTTAAAATACATTTTTCCCCCAGATATGCAGCAAAAAACAACAAGATCATAAGAATAGATCATTTCAGCTCTTCATTTACCTAGAATTTTTTAAGAGCTTCCACCATTGAATCAAGCCTGGCCTTCAACACTCAAGACTCTCTGCCTCTACTACAAGACCTGACAAGCTGTTACAAGTATTGATACCTCTGTTAAAAAATACTTCCTGATATCACTGATATGATGGAACATTACTGCTAATATCTTTGATATAACATGACAGGAACAATGCTGACAACAATGCATGGTAATCCAGATCTAAAGAAATGCCCCAATGGTATTATCAAATGATCCTAAATGCCAGCCCTTTCACACTGATAAGAGCAGAGGGCTCATAGGCACACTGTCTCTCTAAACCCATCATATTACAAGCTATGCAAGCTTTGTGGTCGGCCGCCATGGCAACCCAAACAATCATTGCTTACTTTATTAATTTGTTCCATGTATAATTAGTTCAATGATCAATAATCCTAAAAACCTACAAGAGGTTGTACATGTCGTAGATACTTTAGGGTATAAGAGGTCTGAGTGGATCAAAATGCACAATGTTGTAAATCCCAAGATTTAACATAGAACATTTATGTTCTCCCTGAATACTGAATGAATGAATGAATGGATGGATGGATGGATGGATGAATGAATGAATGAATGAATGAATGAATGAATGAATGAATGAATGAAGTTTATTTCTGTGTCTCATCATAAATAACCCACCCTTAAGGATTATAAGACACGTCATAACATCAATTACGAAACAGAATTTCATACTAATAATGCAAATACTAATACTAATTCATAATACTGATATATTACAACAAGTCGTTTCTGTTATTCTTTACAAAATATGATTGGGGAAATGCTGATCTGAGAAGTGATAGGTATTCTTCCACATAACATTCCAGCAGCTACAGAAACATTTTTATGTCCCTCATGCTGGTCAACAAGGGAGTCTGTCAAACCTGAGATGATGCAAATTTGGTAGGACTAAGGTTTCATTTATACGTTCAAAATATTAAAGGAACTGCTTACAATATGCTTGTTTGTAAAATTCAGTCTAAGATTCTTAGATTCAGTCTAATCTTATTTTCAATTAAAAACACTGTATTATTTTACATGTGCATATGTGGAGATAAGAAAAAGCAATTCTAATAAAAATGCAAATGCAACATCTTGGTATCTGTTATTGGAACAGAGGAGCTGTGTCAAAAACCAGGCATACAGCATAACCGTCCATCAACGATTCCACAGTTACATCTTTTCTCTGTGCCAAACACTTGTGTATATATGCCACATAGCTGTAAGCAGTGTGTACCCACATTTCTCAGACCATGAAACCAGTGTCAATCCAGTAAGTAACTGCTCTTTTGACGGTTAATTTTCATTGTAATGTTTCTGGAATGCATTATGTCAGCTGTTTTTGTGAGAGCAGCATGTGATGGGAGTACATAAGCTATTTTTATAACAGAGGTTAGGGCAGCAACTACTTAATTCTTTACACATCAGAAATTGATTTAACTGCTTACTGCAAGCCTGTATTAACCCGGAGGAAAAAGTGACTATTTTCAGACTGGCCCTCTGACACTAAGCTGCACCAACACAAGAGAGTTTTCTGCAGCCATCGCTCAAGTAAACAGGAGAAAGTGAAAAACAGCCAAGCTTAAGTTCTTCATTCCTCGTATTCTAACTGGTAAAACTTGTGCTTCAGCAATTTGACGGGATGCCATGAGAACTGCCTGGTCAGGCTGTGACTGCAGTTCCTCTCCACCATTAATAAGTACAAGTTATTAGATGGGTTTTCACAAAGACGATGCACCACTCTGACCAGGCATTTGGTGGCAGGGTCCCTTGTGTGCTCAGGGTTTCTTTAACTAGGCATCGTTAGTTTGTAAAAGGTGGCTCCATCGCTATCTGCATTTCTACTCTAGCTTTGAGTGGTCTGTCTTGAAACATACCCCTTTGAGAAAATTTGTGAGGAGCCAGCAAATCAGAACAAGTTGAGCTTCAATAATGTCAGTAGCACACCTTTTAAAAGCATACAGAGCTTAATAGCTGGTCAATATATGAAACATCTCTTTTGTGTCAAGCATTTCCATCAAGTGTGCCGCCTGTTTGTCTCTGCAAAGAGGCGATTTATATTCCAGGAGAAGCTCCCATCTCTCAAAAACTCACTCCTCTCCCTACAATGCCACCTCTAGGGGGCCATTAAAAACATGGTGCTGATCAGCACGGACACTCCAGCACACGACCTAAAATAATCTCCCCCCTGGGACAAACACAAACCCAATTATGAAGGAGGGAGCCTATTCTTCCTCCCCGCTATCTCCGTTATAATTCACAGTGACGGCTCTCAGGTCTTGCAGCCACACTGGGTTGCTGTCCAGTCTTAGCTTATGAGGGAGAGGGGGGAATTCTTGGCTGTGGCTGTAGGGGATTCAATAAACCTGAATGTGCTGAAAGAATACTCTTGTTATATGAGCCACAAGGCCTTTGATCAACACTAGGAAAGCCCAGATGACTTTTAAAAGGAAGTGGGTATCCAGATTCTATCAATAGCTAGCAGTGTAGATATAAATATTTGTAGAAAAGTATAGAAAGCTTAGCTCCATTTTTTCAATATCACAATACAATATCTTCAATATAATACATATATGAATTAAACATAAAAGCATAAACAAACAGAATATTTAGCAGCAAATACCTGAAATAGTCAGCAAAATTGCCTTAAAATGTATCATGAAATAAAATCAACACTCCCATTCCTCTCTTGTAATGCAGTCTGTGCAGCCTTGACTGGTTTTTTATGTTTAAAATAAAATCTACATACAAATGTTCAAAAAGATCAGGTACTCAAATGCAGCAAGAATGGTAATTAGAAGTGTGATCCTAAAAGTGAGAATACGAGTATTCACAAAACTGCAATGTCCACTGGATGATCATATAGACAAAGAGAACCAGGCAGTCTGCTCTGAAATCAGCTGAGGGCTCTTTCTGTTCTGGTTTCTGAACCCATGGCTTGTCCTCACACCTCCCTGGCTTTGTGGCTGTTCCCATGTACACCCCATTACTCAATGATCAAGCAGTTTTACACCACAAAGGCCCAGTGTGGAGGCACACTGAGCAGGCTGCTTCACAACCTGTGTCTTTGCACCTCCTTCTAGTTGTAGCCCAGCTCTGCCACGGAGATGTCAGGCGTGCTTAGTGCTACATCTCTAATAACTCCAGACAGCATAATGATGCCTCTTACAAGGATGAAGAGAATCTGCCCCACTGCCAGCCATCTCCAGGATTTTCATATTTTCAGTGGGCAGAATGACTGCAGAAAACAGGCCTGATTACTGAATCATGCCTGGCCCGGTGGGAGATGGAGCAATCAAGGCATCCACCGAGGAAACTGAAGAGAGCTTATAGAAATATGTCCATTACTTTGGATGATCTCTGCTCAATTTATGTGACAGGATAGCTGAGCAAGAGGCCACAAGGCTCATTTTGAGAAGCAGAGAAATTGAGGGGTCCATGTTCCATGTATCAGATGAACTTGCTATTTTGTGATGTCATCACTGTTATATTTTTTTTCCTATGTAATGGTTCCAAAACGAAAGGCGATTACTTTCAAAAAGACTGACAATAATATATTAAATCTATCAATGGCACAATTTCATATTCAAAATACTGGCACGCACAAGGTGATAAGAAACCTTTGAAGGAATATTGTATTTTTTTTTATATAGCCTGCTATCATTTTAATGATAGCAGACTATATAAAAAAATACAAACAGTGTAGCCTGGGTTTTACTGTCATTATTTCAGCATCTCAGGTCTAAGAGGACTCTTAGGGTTGGTCATAGCACAAAACAACGCATCTATATGAAACTACTAAGCGTGAGCTTCATTCTAAACATGTTACATTCACCTACATTCTGCTCACTCACAGTAATCCCTCTGACACCAGGCTCAGCAACCCATCATTTGTGAAGTATTCTGTGAACCAAGAACTCATAATTGAGGACTTGTTTTCACCTCTTATCCCACAGCTCCATTCCACCATTCCAAAAAGCAGGAAACAAAATGACATATTTTCTGCAGGAGAGCGTACAGTGTATAAACACTAATAATGTAAACACAGTCCTGCAAACCTTACAGGTTTTCAGACTTCATATGACTAGACTAAACATGGTTGTGCTCATACTAAAAAGGACCCCTAACAATTACTCTGGATAAAATGCCTTTTTTCTTGGGTTTAAAATGAATAAACAACTGAAGATGCAAAGTGTTCTTGAGTATGCTGCTGGATGATTAACTTTATATACATATATCTACTCAAGAGACTGACTTCTGTAAAGAATATAATGATGTGTTGGTGGAAAATAGGGATATAAATAAAATGGTTTGAGTAAGAAATGTTTCTTTCACAAGCATAAACTCAAAGACCAGGTTAACAGAAGCCCAAAGAAAATCCATATATATCTATAGATTGAGAAGGGATTAGGGAACAATTTATGAGGTTACCCCTTAAAATTAATTAGTTGCATCATCTAGGGAAATCAATTGTGTCTACTTTTATATAAGATTACATATTATTAATTGATTTTCAGTGGGGTTTACATCTAAACTCAGTCTCAGATTAGCAGATTTAGAGAGGAATGGGGCAAAATGGAGCATAGCTATCAGGTAATATCGGCCATTTACCATCATGGCACCATTTCTCACCCACCTCTGCATGTGATCTGACCTCAGTCTCTGGGAAGACCATCTTACATTCTATCTTTCCCCAGCGAGGGTGCGCCAACCGTTGCCTTACTAATGTGGAGCTCCAGCTATAGCTGGTAATAGTATGGCTAGGACTCAACTGTTTGCTAGCCAATGTGTATCACTGGCCATATACATATACTATTGTTCTCCAGGGCAACATTGTTTTCCCATTGTAATGTTATCCATCTTTAACTTTTTCAGGCTGAGCCTTAACCCAGATTTGCCAACTGAGCTACACACTGCATTATACCACATAATCTGATGTCAGTGTGAATTAAATATGCTGTTCTTGGAAGATGTCCCGATTTTCCTTTAGACATTTATTATAGCATATCTTATTATAACCACATGATGTAAAAACATAACTCATAATATCTCTCATGTAACTTTCATCAGAGCTGGAAGTCCTCTTTGCTGTATCTATACTTTTTTATATTTAATTACAACCAAACAAGAATGTATAAAATTTCAGGTATGTGAGAGTTGAATTTACCACAATTTATTCTACGAACTCTATATAAATCAATGATCTTCTCCATTTTGGAATTTAGAAATCTACTGGCCTGCAGGAATTCGAAAAGTTTGCAGGCTAGCGGGTTTTTGGGGGTTTTTCAGTGTGTAAGTCACACTCTGTATATTAGGAAAGTGTATTCAACTTACCTTCACTTTCAGATCAGAAAAGAAAAAACTTCCTGAGGTACTTAACCTTAAACCTTCAATAAAGATGGTAAATACAGTTGGCCCTCCATATATACGAGTTCTGCATCCACGGTTTCGACCAACAGTGGATCAAAAATATTCGACTGAATATTCCGTTATATTCTGTACTGGACATGTACAGACTTTTTTTCTTGTCATTATTCCCTAAACAATACAATATAACAATACTATTCCATTTTATATAAGGGACTTGAGCATCTGCAGATTTTCGTATCCGCAGGGGGTTCTGGAACTAATCCCTTGCGGATACTGAGGGACGACTTTATAGATATAATTCTGTGCGTCTGCAGAATTTGACCCAGGTTGTACCATAATGCCTGATTTTTGTACTGTTCCATGCCCCACCACATGTCACCTCAGTTTGTATTTACAGGATAATAACCAAAAAATAGACAATAACAAAACTGAATTAGCTTCCCTTGCCATCCAACACAACACTACAAGCTGCATTCTAAGACTCAAAAATGGCACTCCAGTGTTATGTTAAGGTGCATTGTCCAATCACATTTATGTTTAACTGAAACCAAATCGGCCAAATTCTTCAGCTCTGAGAGAGATGAAGGGTTAACTTAGAATGTCTTCACATTCATTACCTTGCCAGGCCTGGAGGGTCTTAATTTTCACTTGGTATTCTTTGGTTCAAAGCTCAGTAGTTACTTTTTCATTTCAGAATAAACTCAATTTTAGATAACAGACACCGCGCCAACAATGAGAGTATGACTGGGAGTCTAAAGGAATCTCCAGAGGCAAAGGTGTTTGTTCAATAGAACATTCTCTTTCTTCTCCATCAAACTCCGGGAGATAAATTTAAAAGGGAAGCTTTCGTGCAGGAACAGTGGAATGAGGAGTCAGGGGAAAAACAGACCCTGAGGACCTGACAAACCAGCTTTCCTGTCACTATCCACCCTCAATGCCAGCATATCTGATTCCATGGGAATGAGGATACATTTAAGTGCTAGCATTAGGGCACTTACTGTACGCATGTAACAATGAAGCACTGCAAGTTTGTTGCTGAACAGAGAACAGGCCTCAGGCTATGTTAGCAATTCTCACATTAGGTTTAAAACGAGAGGAGTGAGATTGTGGAGGACACAATACATGTTTTATGAGGTATTTTTTAACCAATTCTTATTCCTGTATTTTTATCTATCACTTATTTCAAAACACACTTTAATATTTGTAGGCCTGGGCTAACACTGCCACACTGTCCATCAGTGTGGGGCTGCACAGATTTGCACTCTGAATGCACTGACAGAGCACACCTCATGCAGCTGGTGCAGGCATACTGTAGGCAGATGGCGGGCACCTGATCGATCACATTGCTCTTGCTTGATGGCATGAGGAAAACCACAATGAGTGAAACACTTTCTTCCAGGGTGACATGTTGGTTAATTATTCACAGTCCAGCAGGAATACCATCTAGAGTTTGCACAGACTTGGCTCAGATTTGATATCTGATCATGGGACATGTCAGTACATGGTCTTTGGCAGTACACACCTCTCAAAAACTTGTAATTTGTTCAGTACACGTTAAGAAAAACCTACAGCTATACTTTCCAATAACACTGAATGCAAAACAATACTCTGCATGCAAATAAATAATTGGCCATAAACATTTGCACTGCGAGGACTCTGGACCAAAGGAAATTTTAAATAGGATAAAAAAAAAACTCTTCGCTCCTGAAAAACAGCTCAACAGCTCAAAGTAATGCTGAAGAACAATGCAGGCAAGGAAAAACATGATATGTAGACTTTGTTTACAATCTTCCACAATGAACTGAATCCAGATCCTTGACAGATAGTGTCAAGTGCATGTATACAGTGATAAATAAAATAGCTGTGGCACTAAGACCTGTTCTTTTGAAGTCTTTTGAAGATTCTTATTCGAAATATATCAACTTGAAGTAAGTGGGATTGTTCCAGGCTGCTGAGACGTCCACCCTGGTGCTGCAGTCAGAATGAATAGTGTTTATTGTGTAACATGCACCTTCCCACTCCAGCGGGCCAGTGTACTTCAGAGTGCTCCACTTCCACTGCTGTCACAACACTTCTTTAAAACACAGGGATTCAAGACCAGTGCTGAGGGGCAGCTACCATCACTCAGAGAAACACAACCCGGTCCTGTATCAAGGGTGCTGACCTTTCCATCTGCGTACCTACCTATCTACATGTTTATCGTCTCCATCCTTGAAACTGCTTGTATGACAGTGGTTAACTGGTGACCAGATGAGTAAAAGAATGGCTAGATTATGGCCAAATCTTGAGTGGGATTCAGTATAACTCAGCTAAATGTAAGTATGATTATGATTTACGTTACACCATTATTCATGAAATGTATTCACTACACAATTATAAAGAAATGCCTCATGTAAAGAAGTGCCACACGGAGCTTTGTCAAAGGCTCCTGAATTGGGTGAGAGAAAGAGACACAAAGCAGGGGATACCAGTTTGGCTGAACCAGGGTTAGTGCATTTTGTCTTTATACAAATTGGCTCCCTCTCTTTTTTTTGGTGGTACTGATTGATGATTTCTCCTGTATTCTATGTCAACATATCTAGAGGTTTTCGATACTGAATCCCTAACACTGTGCCCCTTTCTGGAGTAAAGCAATAACAGAAATAAAAGCTTATGCTTGTTAGCTGGCATTAGACAAGTGTTCAGCACTGGAGTGGGAATAACATATGAGGTGGTGGGACTGAGAATGAATGGGGACAATGTTGGAGGGTGCTCTGAAAAACAGGAAATATAATAGAAAAAGAATGATATAAGAGAAATTGGTCCTTTTAAAATAATAAGACATTAATGATCTGTTTGAGTTCATGTTATAAAGAGACACAGTAAAGAAAAGGAAAATTATCCAAATTGTAAAATTGTACCTAATGAAAAAAATCAGGAAATGGTGGTGAGTCACAGGAATCAGGTGCTTGTGGAGTTCTTCATGTCAGATTGCATTTGCAGGTGATTACTTTGTTCTTTAAGTTTTTTTAATCGGGTACTGCAGTTACCATAGAATAATGGTTTCCAAAAATAGTATCATGACAACAACAGCTGAGGAATTAAACAAATCGACAGCCATTTGTACAATGGACAGTCTGGTATGAATGTGTCTCTGCTTTGTGTGGAAAAATAAATGTGACATTCTTGTGGCCTTGAAGAGACTCTGAGTGACAGGCCGATTTCATGTGTGTTTTTCAGATTTCTTGGCAGTCGAGTGGATGTGTCCTCTTCAGTGTTCCATCTATCATCTTACACTTCCCAGATGTCCATCTCTCCTGCTCTGCCTCTCTCACGCTTTCATGCAGTTAGTGATTGTTGTTTGCTTTTCAACCCTCAGAGCCGGTGCTTTCCTGCTATAATAAATGTAAATTGGATTTGTTTCAATCCAATGCTAATGGTTCCACTTTTTCTGTCCCATAATGTTAAACAAACAAAATGGAATTTTAACTAATTTAAATGTTCCATTGAATGTTAAAGGCTATATTGTAGCCAACGCTAAAACCACCATATACTGTCCCGATAAAAATGATTGGCACTGTTACAGAAATAGCTCACACTGAAATCTCCATAAAAAGTTGGCTTGGGTCTTGGACATATTTATGAAACTAGGCATTTACTGAAATATATCATTGCAACTTTAGTGCTTCTGTCACAAAAAATACCTTTACACAAAATCCCCTGCATAGGATTTATCTCAGAGGGTATTTTTTCCATATGAAACTTTGGAAACTCTTTAAATTGAAGTATACTGCCATAAACTGTAATGTGGCTTATATAACACAGCGAGAATGGTGCTGATTGCACTTTCCATAAGCAATTATAAGATAAGACATTAATAAAAATAATATCAATGATGAGTTCTTTTTTAAAAGACCATACAAATGTTTAGACAAACCTTTATGAAACATCACGAGGCAATTTGTGCAGACTAAATGAATGTCATCTCAGTGACTGACATGATTTATAAAGTAATTATCATTTGAAGTTTAGTCTTACAATGACTATTCTTGGTGATGACCTACTCTGTCAGATAGTGTGAGCTGAAAAAGTAGCTGCACACTAAGAACTCAGACCCATCCCAAGTGAAGCAGAGTCAATTACAGCACCCTCTGCTAGCTAAAACATGAGCCAAAATGAGAGATAATAGTCCTGCACTGTGAGCTGTATCTTTATCATTATAGAAAGTTGCAGCTAATTACGCTGATTGTGAGATGATTGTGATAAAGAACAGGAAGGGGGAACAGGGGCAGTAAGGACCAACGCTTGTGATGTCCGTACTAACACTCTCGTAGGGTTGGCACATAAACTGGCATTTCTTACAGCCTACCTCTAATGACTGGTGCTTATTGAAGCACTTAAAAGATTTTCATGCTTTCAGCGCTTAGCATTATGGGTCTGGAATTTGGACATAACGTATGCATTGGGTATCGGAATATAAAATATGAAATGATTTTTTTCTCACTTACATGAATAAAATTTACAACTACATTTTTACCATGATGCTGTTTTTGCTGCAACATTCCATCAACAGTGTTGTTATTCATTTTTACGCTGTTGCAGTACAAATCTTGTCTCCTGTAAAGAGAGTAATTGCAACCATAATTTGAAAGTACCTATACGTAGATGTACACATTTTCAATACATATATATAACAATCAGGTCCAGTGTTAAAAACAAAACACTGTAGTCATTGTTTAGTCATAATAAAGCCTAACATCAACAAAGTTTGAATATCATGCACCAAAGAACACTACCAGCTTAATATCAATAATCAAATACAAACTTTAAAGCAGTTCTCTTCATACTTGACATAGGGTTGTTCAGATTCTGGAAAAACGTTTCTATCCAACGTGCAGCTGAGTGTTTTTAAACATCAATGTACAACCTTACTTCTGATTCAGAGCAAGTGCACTTCCACATGTTCTGGAAATGGCAGAATGGGCTTCTTCAGAGCCCTGCTGATTTTCGAAATCATGAAATTGAATATTTTAATACAAATGCTTTAAGCTACATGGATATGAATCTTAATGGCAAGCTATGGCTGTGGAGTGAACTAGGCTAAGGGTTCTTTAAAACCAAAGATAAGAACCACTTCATATTATTATACACACTGGAAAGTTACTTTGAGTTAGAGAGCTCAGTCCCAAAATTTCGCATTTGATAATATTGACAATAACAGAGAAGCTTGTGAGGAGACCTGCGAGATTACTAGCAGCCATTTCAGAGCAATGTAATGCTCTGGGGGCAGGGGGGAGGACTATATCCTGATAGCAGTTTAACACACCAGTCAGGCAAATGTTTATTCACACCTGATGAAAATTGAAGGCAAGACATAAATTAGCACTACATTAAAGTGTGTAGTTAATTTATATAATGTTATCCTTTCAGAATGAGAAGCAGTATAATTTTGCTAAAAACAATTTTAGAGAATACACATGTAATTAAACAGACTCACATTCTGTATTGCTTTATCTACAGGATATATGATTTTGTTTCTTTTTTTGCTCTTATCAAAATGTCTTAATTTTTAATTTGATAAATAAATGAAAAAATAAGAACAGCTATCATTATAAAATCACTGTGTAGCTGTGTGACACACAATAACATACCATACCATACCATACCATACCATAAGATACCATACCATACCATACCATACCATACCATACCATACCATACCATAACATGTGAAAGGGCCTACCAATGCTCTCAAAGACAGCATTTCAACTTCTAACAAATTACTACTGAAAATTGTGTTTTTAAAACATGTGTTCCCCTGGCCTATTTTCTCCAGCTGAAGTGAACTACATTATGAGCCACACACTCAACAAATTCCCCCATAGACTCAGGAGGAAGTGGCCACTCATGTGACTCAATTCAGGGGAGGAGGTCTCTAGAGGGTGATGAATTTAACTGGTTTAACAACTATTTTTCTCCCAGGGAGGCTGTGTCAATGGTTGACTCACCAATGTGGACCTCCAGTAAGCCAGTAATAGCACAGCTAGGAATTGAAGTCCCAGCCGTGGGATGCACAACTGAGCCTTTACACTGTGCTCAATCCCAAGCCCTGTTTTTCATGTTTTATTTTTGGAGTCTGCAGTTATGCCTCTCGCACCACAACTGTGACACCTGTACGTGCATAAGGACCACTGCTGATGGAGCGTGGGCTCTTCAGCGATACATGTAGAAACTGAGTGTTTTACATGCCACAGACTATACAGAACCAAAGGAAGCAGCTATTACACCATCTGATGAGTGGCTTATCTCTCACTGCCCTCTGCTCGTTTTTGGGGAGAGAGAACTGCCATTCTAGAGGCCTACACCCCACACTTAGGTGGACATAAACAGTTGTGTTCTGCTTTTGAAAACTCCCATCACAGAAAATGACACAGCTGAGGATGTACCCTGCAGCGAAAGTGCCCACTCTGTGCTTGTGACAAGTGGCCTTTACCAGCTAAGCGTGGAGTAAAATTGCATACCTCACTTGGTTAAAAAAATAAACATAAACATGCAGACTCCATATACCCTAGGAAAACTTTGGACAATGTCAAAATAAACCACAGTGGTTTGTGATTGTGGAGCAGAATTTATGTCAATTTTGCCCATTTTAGCTATGTGTTGGCTTAATGGAGATAATTTGCGGGAGCATTAAAAAAAATTCCCATTGCACTCTTGAGACTGAAGGGAGAAGGTGAAAAAGTAAGAGGAGAGAACAATTGTTTGAAATAATAATTTAAAGAGCAAATAAAATAAAACATTCTGTATATAATAAATCTCAAAGCTTTAAGTAGCTATCCTTATGTCTCATATGTAGAGTGTTGTAGTGAGATCAAATCAAGTATAATCCATTGCATATGCCAATTGTGAGAGATGTGAGTTGAATTGTCTCATGTTGTTTTATTTTCCTAGTATATGGACAGTTTCTTGACTTTCTGCTCTCACTTGTGATATAAAAGGGGAAGCATCACATTCTGATTTTTCGTGTAATGTCATAACTACCGGTATATAAAAATACACTACCATATTTCTGCATACATTTCTGAATACATTACACAAGGAAAGAGTGGCCATCAGGTTTTTGTGGGAAACTAACAGCCCTAGCATACATAGGCTTGGTAAATTTTGGATAATTGAATAAGGGCAACAGTAACATCAAGAATGGTATGTTTGGGCTTTTGTTCAAATGTCCTCTTAATTACTTCAGCATCTCAAAGTCTTCTTCCCTCACTGCCTTGCTGACCTTTTCGCATGGAAGTCTGATCTAAAATCTTGTGCTCACATATACAGAGCTAATGCAAGCAGAAGATCATTTGCTCTTTCTCCCGCCTTTTAAATGCACTTCACCAGTAAAATGAACACACAAAACCTGAGATGACCCTGGCCTTTGGGGAAAAAGTTAAATCCTTGTGTACACCAGAGGCATTTTTTGATGATGAAGCTGATTGATAATAAATATGAAAATGTCTACACTGAACATGCAATGGTATGCTTAGGTAGGTCTGCATCTCTTTGAAATTTGTCTCATCTTGGAGGCATATTCCATCAAAACCCCTTTTGCTTTTAAGTCTGCTCTGACAGTATCATGCTATAGAATCGAGCAGAGCGATAAGATACCAAGAGGTTCTTAAATAAGGCATGTCTGGAATTCTGGATCTGTGTGCCTGCTCATGGGAGAAGACCAGCTTGCAGAGGAAAAAACTTCACTTTGTACCTTAGTGTGAAATAGGATCTATTAACATTCACTCCTCATTGTCTTTGGTTACATATACATGAGAGGGACAGAGGGATCAATTCATTTCAGTAAGAGGAGGAGAATTGCCATGTTTGATTCAAAGATCGGCACAGTTACTGCACAAAGGCACACTACAATACAGAACCATATATACAGATAAAAGCAGTAACACAAATGACCTTCCATAACTTTGCACTTTGTTGAGTACTGCACCGTACAAACAGAAAATCAGTGTCCTTCTGTCCTTGGAGAGTAAACAGGCAAGGTAATTGAAAAGGTGATGGCAAAAGCATCAGTAATAATTGTGAGTGGCATCAGGGATGACTGTGTCTATCAAAATCCAAATCTGTCAAACCTTTTAAAGCACAGGCCTGCTATTATCATGATTAAATGGCAAACCTGCTGCATAAAGCCCTGTTGTGGAGCACTCAGAACGAACACCTACAGACATGCTGAACACAGCTCATCAAGGAAGGGGCAGTAGCTTACTGACAATATGTAAGAAGGTAGACCTGTTCTAAAAAAATGGAATTGTCCAGTAATTTATTTAGCTGAACCCCTTGCTGACCAGATATCAATAATTGTCAAGGCACACTGATCTACTTGGAACAGAAAAGGACAGAGAAAGCTAGGCTGAAGTCAGTGAATTGCCCTGTAGTTTCCATTTGGAAGACAATAATGACAGAAGGCAGGCTATAATATTGAAAACAATGTACTTCTTTGCAATTCAACAAGCTAAAAAAGTAAACCAGATCACAAAATTACCTAGGCTAGAAATAGTATCATTAAAAGTCAACATCCTTTCAGGAAGCATTAAAGGATACACATTGAAATACACAAATTTTAGCACTAATTAACACCTTTTTCACCTACAAAGCATACACTTTAAAAATGTCTGCTTTGTGCACATTTTAACTTTAATTATCCCTCTTAAAATGGCTATCAGAGCAAGTTCCTCAAATGCATTCCTTAAGACTCTTTATGGATGTTAAATATTTATCACTAAGTTCAGGGGTTTCCACCTGATTAAACAGAATTAAACCCTTTATTGTCTACAAAACAAAAGTTAAAATTACAGAGAGCATAAGAACTATTGCTTCATGCAGGGGTTATACTGGGATTTGGGAGGAGGTGGAAGTCCCCTTGAGCCTCAGTGTCAGAGTGCTTTATGTTGATCATTAGTGAGATTTGTAACCTTTTTAATCACACTATAAAGGATGCTGTGGTAAGGCATATGTTGAGTAACTCTTAAGCCATAAGCAGTGATCACAGATAATGTACTAAATAAATTCCAGAACAAGTACAAAGAAGATGTTAAACTAAACAATCCACAAAGCTGATGTATGGGCTGTTAATTGTTTGAATGTATGAATTCAAGCATCCATGCATGCATTCATATTTAAAAACAGTTATGCATACATGCATGGGCTGTATGTCGGTATGTATGCATGAATGTAAACAATGCGTAAACAATGTATATTGAAACTAAATTAAACACCTGTCCTCGAGTCAAAAATAACTCAACCCCTTTACAAACACAGGCATGAGAGCCCTCCACTGCTTACTGGCACAGGCTTTTGGAAAGATGGGCGTGGGGTCCAGTAGGCCCTTTCACATGTATCATTGAAGCAGGAGAGGGCTGAGTCTGTGATGCATGGTGATTAATCACCCTGATGTCTGAACACCTAGCTCAATGATCTCATTACCGCTGTGTAACTCCCGCTCTGGAGAGCACAGCCTCTACCTCCACCATGTTTGTCTCCCACCAGGACATGTAAGAGAAGTCAACCAACCTGTAATTGGACCTAACCCCACAGACCAGAGAGGGGTGCTTGAGATGTCAATCAAGGGGTGAGGAAAAGTCTACCTTTTTTTTCTTTCCTTTATTTTCAGTTCAGGCAAACTTTTTTCCTTTCACTGCTGCGCATCACATGGGAAGCCATACACCCCTGAACCGGCTGTCCGTTAGAAATCAGAAGAGCTGTTCCTCTCCTGTGTTTTCCCTGTCCATTATCCTTCACTTGCATTACAGTATGTTCTTACTGTCTCTTTCTTATGCAAATGACACAGCCTCCTGAAGAACGCCAGTGTTGCACATAAAGAACCAGCCAGTATAATTTACTGTAATTATCTTACACCAGACCACTTCAAAATAACCGGGCAATTTGACAGCCTGAAAGAACAGTGGCTGCTAATGCAGGGACTGCTCCTGATTTTTTTTTTTTTTTTTTTGGGGGTAAGTTTCAGAGAAGGACTCCCAGTCAGCTGGTTGCATTGGAAGTGGTGTAGCATGAATCATGGGCTGTAATCACTTCTGCTGTGGCTCACAAGCTATAAAAGCCAGAGAAGTCTCCAGAGCCTTGTACTGAGGGAGACAGCAAGCAATGTCTCAACTGATAATGTCTAACTGGCCAATGCGGGCTCTGGAGTCAGCTAAGCCTTTCCCAAAACTAACAACTGCCAAGTGCGAGAGGGCATTAATGTCTGCATGCTTTCATGCTACTACTTCTTACTTTTCTTCACTTCACTTTAAGAAGTGAATCTTATATGTGGAAAAAAAAACTATTCCAAACAAAACATGAGTCTTGACATATTAATTGATTCCTCATGGTAGAGTGCAGAAATGGTGTTGCACTGACAATATTGTACCATATGGATTTACTGTTAAAGTTTGTTGCTTTTCATTTAAGTTCATAAGAAATTATCTGTCCATTTTAATACAGTAAAATGAACAGTCCAACCTTATGAAAAGAACTGTTCAGTAAAAAATGTTTTAGTTTTGTGTGACTCGAGTATAAGCATAATAATATAAATCTTAAAGCAACAGAATATTTGTTTTGTTGGTGCACTGTTTTATTTTTTTAAATGAAAATGTATCCATTTCTTGATTATACATTACCAATAAATAATTTATAATGAATCTAGTTAATTTCACACAACTGATGTTTCAGCCCCTGTCCTAAACCCCTGTAGGTGAGTTTGGACAATTGTAATTGTAATGTAACAATTAGCTTGTTTTTAGGAGCGTACCTTAACCAAAGATAACTGGATGGCGTTTTTCCACAACACAGCGAGTGCTGTGATCCACTGTATTCTGATGCATGCTGTGCAATATTATAAGTTATAAAAACTAGAAGCTATCATAACAACTGTGTACCAGTGCATCCTTGTCTGCTCTGTCCACAGATCCCTGGGTACAACAATAGGCTGTATGCTTTATTTAGCAAGAGGTCCAAATGGGAATGGGGAGATGAACTCCTCTTGAGGCTGCATGTCCCTTGATAAACCTTAATAACACCCATAATTTTCCTACAGCAACAGAGAGATCTCAATGGCCAAAAGAGGGTTACTAAGGCAATGGCAGAAGGGTTGGAGTGAAGGGAAATGGCATAGCCACAATCTGAATCTGACCCAGGGGGAACTAACCATGAACAACAACCCAATAACCTGGCAGGGTTCCCCATTTCTCAGACACAAATCAATCAGAGAACAATGTGAGGTATCAAATTTCTGCTATATGGTAGAAAGTCTGCCAGAACTGAAAATAGAGAAGGTAGCAGGTATTTGTGGGGAAAGATGTTTAAAATTGAAAAAAATATATATAAATCATTATATATACATATTTACGTGGACAAGTGCACCTCACATAAAAAGAAACACTTTTCTAAACACTTAATATTCGACAGATCTTTCTTCTTTTGAGACTGGGAAATAGGAGATTGTACCATAAGCTAGATAAACAAGTAGCTCTAAAGCTTACTAACTATACCTACATTACCTGTCCATCCAAAGTCAAATAGCTAGCTAACCAAAGGCAGACAACAACATGCTTGGTTAGCAACTATTTGTTACACTTTAAAATTAATTGTATCTTCCATTAAGTTAAATGCCTTAACAGAAGATTCATCCACAGGAAAAAATAACCATTTCGACCACAGAATTTCCTGATTATGGTTTTTGCAACACAAAGCGTTCAATATGAATGATCCATAGTGTACTCATGTTGTTGTCATTGCACAGCAACCTGTCATATTTTAAATGAACACTGTCTAGAATCACAACAGGAACCAAAGCTCTCTTTTTTCAATCATTGGTTTCAAAACTACTACAAAAACGTAGAACTACTGAATGACCACTGTACCACAAGGACTAAGTCAGTGCTTTTATGACATCACATTTCTTGAGTAATGCTATTCATTACTTTACTGTTGCTAATATCTTTACTGCCTGTATCCCAACTATCAGCTAAACCTTCCTTTTCAGAAATAAAAAAATATTTTTAGAATGCTGAAAGTTAGAATATGCATTCACAGAAGGTCTGGTACAAATCCTGCATTGCTGTAATATTCAAACTTCACATATATACCATGACGTCACTGCAAACATGTAAAATTCCACAGCTCTGGCACAATGATGTAATGCAGTTTCATTCCTCTTTCTCACACAATGAGCACCCTTAAAGGTTGCGTAAGGGATGTAAAAATAAATGTCCTGTCGGTCCACAGATGGCCGGCCTCCCCCACAGAGGGCGGCTCCAGCCCTGTGCCCAGGCCCACTCATCCGTGCACTTTCATCACACCCTTCAACTCCCTCGTTTTTGGCCGACATGCCCGGATGTGTGGAGGGTATCCGCTCCTAGAGCAGCATGTCCAGCATTAACATCAGAGAGTTCCTCGAAATTTCACTGTGTGTGTGTGTGTGTGTGTGTGTTGTGTGTGTGTGTGTGTGTGAGATAGATAGGCAGTTCAAATATGATGTGAGTGAAAACAATGAGAATGAAGTCCTTTACTGGCTTTCAGTTTCCAGCATTAGTACTGATACTGACATCTCACAGAGGGTAGCAGGTACAATCTGTTTTGCCAGATGTTCCCGACAAGAAACATGACTAAGCAGAGCCGGTCTTATAACCTCTTATGCTACAATATATACCCACACAAAACATCTGTGCCTCACTGCTAATTTTTCACAGCACTCAGATACACATATAAATGAAGATGTAAAGTAGGTTTTAACATTCAGGCAGTGACAAGGAAAAGATAAAAATGATCTGGAAATAGATGTGTACCTCTGAATTGGTTACGGGAGTCTGACTGATTCCAGCATTGACTGAGGTCCAGGAGCGTGCGGTGAGAACACAGGCAAAGAGAGGGTACATGTCCCCAGCACCCAGACGCCGGCTGTACCTCTCGATGTTCTTCAGGTCTGCCTTCATCAAGGCTTGCCACAACCGGCAGTAGTCCAGACGGAAATCCTCATTCAGGGCCTAGGTGAGGATCCAGCCATGTATTTATTTAGCAGGTGCTCTCATCCTGAGCTACTAATAAGATTAGAACCCATTCATAGAGATCACTGTTTGCTGATGCTTGTGGTTTCCTTTCAATCATGGTCATTGATGTGTGACAAAAATCTGGAGACACTGAGGATCTCCAGGAGGTTGACACCCCTGCTCTTAAGAGACAATGGAGGAAATGCACCAGTTAGCAGATCAATCCACATAAACATATCCTCCAGTGGTTGACTTTTATTCGGTCAATGGTGTGTTAAGCAGAAGCTCCATTTTAAGTCCTTCAATGCTCATGGCAATGTCTTGCATCTTATGGTAATGGAGGATATTTGATCTTTCCAAACATGAAAGAGACACTAAACGTTGATCAACTGATGTATTCATCTATACATTCACACTGACTTGGATTAAAGATGTGCGTTGTGATGTGAATGCTTTGATTCACTAAGCGAACACTTCCACCCTGTTCCATTAGTGGTTAATATTAAATAAAAGGAAAACTAATCCCTTGCAGTAAGACATGCTTCATTGGCATGCAGTTCAAGGAACACACCACTTTACAACTTTACACTCAATTGATATGGAAACAATGTATAGCGGCAAGTTTTTCTCACACCAAATAATAATATCTAAATCGAGAAATTAAAATTCTGAGCAAATCAGCACTTAAATTTGAAGTCATCACCCTCAAATTGGTTCCATTATAGACAAAATGAGGAAAATGGCACTTGAATATTTCCTCTTTTGTCTGGAAAGTCAGAAGTGCATTTTTTTTCACCAACAGATTAATCTTCATTTATCTCTTGCAAATGCATACCACAGATTTTTAAATACATATTAATTTCGGATGAGGGTGATGTTTTATGTGTAATGCAACGACCCACAATGTCCTGGAGTATCCCTTTCCTTCATGACTGCAAATCATTGGCCATAATGAAACATGTTTAAAATTCTATCTATCCTCCAGATACAATGGTGTATAGTTTTGGCCTGAAACTGAGCGGATGAATAATGTGTTGTAATAATGATGAATTTGCTTTCTGGAAGCCTGCTGCAAGCTCCGGCGATGTCTTACCTGATACAAGCCATGATCGAGTAACACAATTTGGGCCTTATTGCTTTTTGGACACTTCTTCACCAGCACGTTGCCAGGGTGGGGGTCACAGTGCACAAATCCATTCACGAATATCATCTCACTGTATATCTTCCCCAGGTTCCGGGATATCTGCCAAAAAGGGGCAAAGCGCTGGGTCACGGTAATGGCAATACCTCAGGTGTCGCGTATACATAAATGAGTGATGTGTGTGTGTATGTGTGAGGTAATTGCAGACATGTACAGCATTGCAGGCCATCCATGCACAGTGGGCAGCAGCTTTGTAAAGGGCAAACCAACTTTACGCCAAGTGTGCTTAGCATTCACATAAAGCTGTGAGCTCCACAGGAAGAGATAACACTTCTGTATAGGCCCAAACCAATATGTTCACAAATACAAACCTGATATGAATCATTTCAACCCACTTTACCCTTTGAAGATCAAGTCTGATAAAAAAAAAAATCCCCTCAGACCTATAGGATGATGGAAAACCACACCAAAGTCAATATAACATATGCAAATGATGGAGACAGGGAAGAAAGAGGCTACGCATTCATACGGTGAAGATTATAGGCCATAAAGCTTATGGATGCTCAACTCTGCGGGTGCTCTAAAACTTGAACCAGCTAATCCACAGGCCATTTTGTACCTGCCCCATCAACACACCTGCCCACTCCCTAATGCAAATGCTTTCTAAAATTTGTTCCCACAATGTAATAAAACCCTTGGTGACTGTGGCAGTATTTAAAGACCTTTGCTTAGATCTCGGTGGCAGCCATGTCTTCTGCAGTATGAACCAATTATAATTCACCAAAAAAGGAAGGCAGTTACCAGGCGTGGCTCATGATCAGCCCAGTGAGGTACAGTGTTCAAACCATGAAGTTATGTTCAGGGTTTTTACAACATGTGATTTAAAAAATACTTGGGCAGGATTTAAAATGGGCTTCTGAATGGTTCATACAGTGGAGTCACTTGCAGTGTGTGAATACGTCTCATGCTGTGGTAATGAATCTATATCGTTCCAGTGCTGATTGAGGACTGTAGCCCTGGTGCATGACTGACTGTAGAGTCAACCATGGAGGGTATACGTTTCAGTTTGTGACTTGTGTGTTGTGTCAGTGGTGTGTTTTCATCCTAAAGGCAAGAGTGACTCCTGGCTCCTATGGTCGGTCTGCATCAGCTACTCACAGCTACTAAAATGCAAATACTACATGGTTTTATTGAAGGTGATAAAATCCCTCATTAATGACTAGCTACTGTGCCAATGAGATGAGCATTCCCAATAAGGAAATATATTTTAAAATTAAACAAACATTCTGGCAATTTTTAGAAATATGACATTTGTACTCTTGGTGGATACAGTCCTGGTTGACGCATTAAAAAAATGTATGCAAAACAGAAGAAAAACATCCTTCCTACCAGGTCTCAAGCAAGCCTCAGTTTCCTTCACTAACATCCGCTTTGCTCCATCTACCCCCTCTCTTGCCTCTAAGGTGGGCTGTCTTAAACTGTCTCTAAGGAGGAGTAGAGGAATGATTTTGATTACCGATGAGGGTCTACAAGAAAGTGGAAACACAGCGTTTAGCAGCTGAATTAATCATTTGAGCTCATAAAGAAGCTATAGAGAATACTGCCTCCTAGTTTCTCCAGTCTTACACATGCTTGCGGGACTACAGAGACAGTAAATCCAATATACAGTTGATGCATTCCAAAGTTCTTGATATACTCTGTTGTAGCATCATATCACATGTATATGCATTAGTCTGTTTGAAACCTGAGGCAGGACAACACAAATATTACAACTGAAATAACTTCATTAAAAACACATAGCATTTAGTGTATCACACAAAATTCAATTAAATGTTACTGTGCAATAATGTAAAAATAGCACATACTTGAATGTGAAATGTTATTTGTTATTTGTTGTTATTTGCTCCGCTCGCAGGAAGATAAAGAGCACTCATACAGTTCTGGAGGTGTGAAGTCTCGCCATCTCAAAGCAGATCTGAGGATGTGTAAAACTGGAAACCCCCCCAACCCCCACAAGCTCTTCACTGTGGAACGTCAAACGGGTAGTTTGTATGATAATGGCGCTCCTTGGAGGACTGACACCTCTGGGAGAGCAGCCGTGTGTACACCAGTGACAAATGTGTCTAAATATGCCACTGATGTTCTCCTGTTTCAGAACATTTGTGGCACTTTATTCACATTTCAATACTTTGCATCTCAAGCAAATGATATCATTGTACGGTGAACACTGTGGGTTGATTAATATAATTACACAGTCGCTGGCACACCTGTTCCATTTGGAGGACTCTGAGAATGTTGTGTGATGGCAACGGTGGGCTAGTGCCAAAACAGAAAAAAAAATACTTAATTTGTTGTGTCTGTACCACTGAGAGGTGAATAACACAATTATGTGCCATGATACAGTCTAGTTTGCTAGGCCTAGTAAATCTTTCATTTGTGAGCCATGTTGATGGAAAAGGTATAATACTCAGGACTCTCACCATATTCAGGCTGTTAAAAAATGGGGTTCAATGTGTGGTGTTTTAATTCAACAGACTTCAACAAGGCAAACTACAGGACTGATTTCAGTCTGAGGACCACAGGGGCACAGCTGGAAAGTAATTAAGAGTAAATTCCATACTGATATGAGGAAATACTATTTTATACAATCAGTTATCAATGCTTGGAGCAAATTGCCAGGTCAAGCAATAGAGGTTTAGACCTTTGTGTGATCAAGTCCATGCTTGATACAGTGCTGGATACTCTACTTTGGTTAAATAACCCCATATATATGTACATTATTATCTCTCCAGAACACGATATTACTTGTGCTGCCACATAATATTAGAGACGTAGCAGGTGATCTTGGAAAAACACACAACTGAGGACACAAAAAATATCAAGAGTTCAGGGTTAAAACCCAATATTTCTGTGTTCCTGCTCAGGTTTCAGGATTAATTGCCTTTTTTAACTGTGTAGAGGGAACTGTGCATTGTCATTGGCAAAGGTATTGAGTGTGTAACCACAACACATACAGGACATACAGGAATATAAACAGATAAAAAGAGTAAGCTGTGTTATTTGTATTGAATATGGGTGTCCGTTGAGTAAATGAACACATCTTAATTGGAGAGGATGTGGAGTTGCTGTGTGTTGCGGCCTCAGGACCTGTTGCTGAAATCAGATTAATTATTGTCTGGCTACATCCAGACACGCTGAAATATTGAACAGGCGGCATTCAAAGATTCAACTGCAAGTGTCCTGAACCTTAATCCGCTGTAGTTACTTTAATACTCTTTAAACCCCCCCTGCCCTGTGTGCTCCCCTCTGTGTACACATCCATGCCCACAAAACCCAATTTGCTTGTGAGAGGCAGCACGACAACAAATATTTGTAATTGATTAAAGGCGCGCTGATGGAGTGCAAAATGAGTTTGCGGAGCGGTGAGGTCCCTGGCTCTCTCCGGCTTCCCAGATGATTCCCTCTTTCCCCCGTGCCGCTTCATGAATCGATGGCGGCAGAGTGCGCGCAGAAAATAAATCATATTTTCTGTCCCATTTCACCGGGCTGATGAGTCCGTTTCCCCGGCAGCGGCAGCCGGCGAGGAATGAAAGAATATAAAGTGTCTGCCGTGCTGACAAGTTCACGACTGCAGAATACAAAAGAAGGATAAGAGGGGGCATCCCCGCTGGCAGACAGCAAACGCGCAAAATTATTCCCCGTCTCTAAATATGTATCTGGAGTGTCAGGGAAAATAAAGGCAGGAGCTTTTTCTCTGGCAGGCCCTCACATGCGCGTGGAGGGATGACACACCTAGGCGTGACTCAGCAGCTGCATCATTAACGTACCGCTCAGAGCAGAGGGTCCCCTACAGACGTACCACCTCCCCCTACCCTTCCCCATAAAGGCAAAAGGGGGTAGTCTGTGCAATTTTGAGGAGTGGCGCAGGACAGCACCTTTCATCTTGAGCCTAAAAATAGGCACATTGGGAGAAGTGAGTTGGGAAACGTGGAAAGTGGGGGAGAGCACATGATTTTGCCTCATGCTTGCTTAAGGATGTGGGTCATGTCACAGAGCAGAGAAAAGTAAGTTTGACTGCAACTGCCAGGCAGGATCTCCATGTACAGCAAATAGGAAAAGGTCTGAGGGTAGATGGAGGGTTTTTTCCTGTCACTCCAGACGTGCGATGAGATCTAAATAAACAGGCTTTTCATCACTTGTGACAGCACTACTATATCCAAATGGACAGGAGTTACTGCATTATTACATTAGTACACTGAAATAGAAGACTATCGTCACTTTTCTTTACAACATTATGTCTCTCTTTTTTATGCTATATGTCAGGGATTTTCAGTTCATTTTGTTGGTAGGCCACTTTTACATCTGTGAATAGAGTGTAAATTAGATGTGTTCTTGCAGCACGACTTACCATTAGGTTCATAAAATGAGAAGTGTACATTATGACTGAGAAAACTGGATATTTAATTTATTTATTTATTATTTATCGACTGACTATGGTATTTAGTTCTGTAACTGTGTTTTTTTTTTTGTTTTGTTTTGGGGTCATGACTAAGCACTTCACTTACCATATCGATTGCACACGTCTTCACCAACTCCAAGTCAACAAAAGGCTTTTTGCTTTTGGCAAGGTACCAGGTCACCCAGGTAGACACAGACACCGCATTCTCTTAAGCAGTTGAGGTTTTTTGGATGGTAAGCACTGATTGGTTGTAAGAGATTAACAGAGTCTCAATTTTACCTTTACGTAATGCAGACTTGGGGGGGGGGGGGAGAAGTTGGCATTGAAACCTGTGTGTTTAGTCTCGGAGTGCTGTTGTATGTTTGCAATCCCGAGAAATTACATTAATTTTATTTTCTCTGTCAAAATAACAGCTTATTCAGTCCATGTGTAGCATGCGCTGCTCGTTATCACTCTGTTGCGGTAGCACTCGGAATCATCAAATCTATATGGGCTAGTTTCACGATAATAGTAGGAATAGAGGCTGCACAAATACAGGGGCATGTGAAACGCTCGCGGGCCGGATGAAAATGCTCTGCAGTCCGGATCTGGCCACCTATTGAAAATCACTACTATATATGGTTACCCCTCAAAGTACTTTTTGGTTGAAGTGAAGCCAGAGCACTGAATGATCATCTGATGATGCCAGCTAAAATCTCTCAATGGACATCACTTTGCCTGTACAAGCAACTAAAGTAATATGCCATCATTCCACAATGTAACACAACTAGGGAAAATTACCAGCCAGCTGACAAGAAAAACATGGAAATCATTCAGACCTCTAAACACCATTTAAATTAAATGCAACATTTTATTTACTCTCAAATGATGCACCAGCTAGCTGCTTCTTTAAGTTTGTTATCTGTATCAACATCCACAGCTGAGATTGTTGAGGATAGGTAGTATGTGTAAAATAGTTGTTTTAAGCAACAAATCTAGATTTACTAAGCATGCCGTCTCTCTGTATCAGTCTGGTCTGACTGTTTGCCAAGAAGATGCTCAGTGATCATATTAGTATTTCCAGTCTCCTTCATTACATACACAATTATGGTATGTATACTTTATAAACTTCATAGATACCTTTCTATTTTATGTTTACAATGCCTGTGGCATTTGGTATACATTATAGACAAGACATAAATCAATGTTACTGTGTAAAAAATAAAAAAAAAACATTCAGAGTAATGGGTCTCAATGGAAAGTCATCTCTTTGCCCTCCAGCAGCACTCAGCCACTTTTTCCAAACTATCCAGCCCGCACAACAAGGAACAAAGGAACCTCAACCCAAAAATACACAGTTGTACTATAATTACAACAACTGCAGTCAGCCACGCAGTTGCACCTGGGATGTCACTTCACGTCACATTGAATTTGCACAAGTAGACTGTGTAGAAAACCTTATTGAAAACCATGTCCGAGAAAAATATTACACAGATGATTACATATTTGTCTTTTGTGGAGTAAAAACTTCCAGATTTAACTGGCAGAGGTTACATATTCTAGGACATTATTTCTTTACTATACACAGCACGGTTACGGGTTATTAAATTCATGAGTCTGATTAAATGCTGTTTTGTACTGCTGTGTGGTGTTGTATCTGTTTAAATTGTATCAGTGATAGTGGGATTTACCCCTTGGGTTCACTCACTTGACTCAAAAGTCAATGACCCTTTACCAAATTTCAACATCAATTACACCAATCTCAGTATACTCACATGTCAAAAAAGAGAAAAAATTGTTCATTTATAATGTCAATTAAATAAATATATTCCAGTGCAAATGCACCTTTTTGGCCTGTGCAATCAATCTTTTTTAGTCTGATTTGATAATATCCTATTTATCGTACTGTTACAAAGCATTTGCATGGAATAAATTGTTGCAAAAGTGTTTAAAATATATATTTGATATAAGTCTATACTGAATCTTACAGTATGTGATATTACTGCTATCATTTGTCCCTTGCAGTTCCTTAGCACACTTTCAGTCTGAAGTCACCTTTGATAAAGCAGTCCAGTAGGTGGATAATCATATTTTGTAATGAGCCATTGTGAGGATCTGGCATCATGTGACACTGCTGCAGACATGATATTTTTGATTATTTATTGAGACAATATAAAGTGGATGTTATTGAATTAAACTGCATAAAAAGCACATTTATTTAAACCTTCCTGTTGTGATCTGCTCCATTCTAACCCTCTTCATGAATCAATACTGGGCAAGACAAAGAAAATCCCTAATGGGAGCTGCACTAAATCTAATGAGTTGTTTTTAGACGCCAGCATTTGGAGGCTGAATGGGCAGATCTTTGGTCAGATAGCTTGTACTGTATTAGTCATTAGACCTTCTCCAACTCTTCTTTTTATGCCCCTACGACAACAGTTTTTAACAATACCTTTTAATTGCCAGCTGAAACTGTCAACAATCCCTGAGCTTCCCTGAGTGCTAGTTTAAACTGACCTCCAATAAGTGCGAAATACAACACAGACTGCATTTCAAGTGGAAAACAAAGGCATAAAAAATAGGCCAATATATCACAAGAACATGAAATGTCTTTCATTATGTCGCACCGATTTATAGCTCTGGCACCGAACAATTGCTGGTGAAAGGCATTTTGAAAATAATCTTAATGGTTCTGGATTGAATTCAAGCATAGAGAGGAGTGTTCGTTTCAATCTGTTATCATGTCATCCAATTTCAGACAAGCTGTCTTTTCTAATATCTCTGCTCTGCTTTGTCTCATCTACCATGGGTCCCAGTTGGCGCAGTTCTTTTTTGACCTATTTACAGAAGACTATATTGTAAGCGGATTATGGTTTAATAATAATAATAATAACAATAATAATAATGTAAAAAACTGTAAGCTCATAGAGAATTTGGAGAGAGACAGATGCTTGTTGTCTAGCTGTCACTTGTCATGAAGTAAAATACTATCCATGGCCAGATGGAAGCAATACTATTGTTTTCCCTCATGACCAACACCTACAAATTATGTGGGTTTTTTGTCTTTTGTTTCATTCAAAATATAGTTGTCAATATATCAGTCTGGAACATTAAAAACTATGTGGATCCACCTTTAAGTTTCAACAAACAATGGTTGCTCTCTGCTTGAAAGATAGCAACAGTGAACAATTAATGACTACACACCTTGACTAGCAATCGCCACATCAATGAAATTCTATAGCACATCAGCTTATAAAAACAAATAACATTATGAAATTATGAACAAAATAGCACAATATGTGTAACTAATATGGGTCAGATGATTGGATGATCTGCTGGTTCCTTTGGGCAAACTGTACTAAGGAGCAGCCAGGAACAGGGAGAGTTTCAGGACTATGCAATGACCTTGGAAAGCCTGGGACCAGCATGTTGCATTAGACCTGTTATCATTGTGTGTGGCAGCTCAGGATGATCTGAGCAATCCAAGCTCTGAACGTAAAGCAATGTTCTATTACAGCAGGCCTGCTGTCACCTGCATATCATTAATCACTACAAGGCTTATTACATAAGACTGAGGATGGCAAACACTGTACATCAAAGAGGTATGTGTTTCCAGTAATGATGATTAATTGTGCATTATTTTGTCATTGAAGACATACAAATGATTTGCATATGAAACGAGAAGGAAGAGTCTACAAAAATGTCATGGCGATGAAAGTCATCGTTTGACATACAGCTGCTTTACTGTGCAAATCCCTGCCAGTTGTCTCCCTTGCTATGGTGACGGATCAAATGTTTTGAGCGTGTGGTGATTTGAGCTGACACACTGGTCGTGAGAGGGTTATTTAATAACAAGAACACACACTGGCAAATAATATGATTGTTGCTGTTCGGGGTCATGGGAGCCATACTTTATTGGGTGGGATGAGAAGAGTGAGGAATTCCATGTTCTCCATAGGAAAACATAGGCTAACATGCTCTGTTGTCCTCTACATAGCTCAAATGTAATGCAGCAGATAAGAAAAAATAAAATAAATAAAGAATAAAAAAACAGCACTGATAGCTGTTTTTTTCCAAGTGGCATGCTTTACTAAAAGGTGCTTGTAAAAAAAAAAATTGAAAAGTGTGGCTGAGCAGATTGCTTATCATCTACAAGGCATTTCTACAAGTGTTCTCCTCTTCCCTGAGAGCCTTGCCTCCTTTCATCACATTCCATTTGCTTACATAACTGCCATCAATTAGAATAAATCAGACAGCTGGAGAGGATGTTACACAAGTCAACATTATATATGTGTCAACTCCCTTCTTCCTCTGCTTTCTTCTCTCTTTTGCACTTTCCCAGGCAGTGCTCTGAGATCGCACTGTGGGCTGATGACCTATCCCATTCTGCCTTGGGCCCTCAACTCACGACCAGCACTGCCTCCGCGCCAGCATGCCTGGGTCAAACACGAATGGTCAAAGACCCAGTCATACCGCAACTCCCATGCTTGATTCTGCTCTGCAGGATCGAGAATTAAAGGTCAAGACAATTATTCACACAGACAGCCGAATAAACGAGCCATATTGATTCACTGCTCTGTGCTGTGTTTGTGTTAGACACAATGCATATGAAAGTCATATAGAGTGAGTACGTGTATGAGTTTGTATGCGTGTGTAAAAATGTTTGCGAAAAGGATTTATTGGCATAAATTGAGACAAACGACTATTTTAGCAAGTAAGAAAGAGACAATTTCAGCCAAGTTAATTACTGGCTGGCTGTATGGCATGTGATCCAGTATCTTTTCTCTCAATTAATTTCCCTTAGCAGGTCTCTTGTGTGTTGAAACAGGTTGTGTTTTGAAACAGCCCCCTGGTGCTGCAGGAACAGGTTGTGCTGACTGAGAGCATACGTGACACATTATTGAAGCATTATGCAGATTGCCGTGTGTGTATGTGCGTGGGTGTGCATGTGTGTTTGTGTGTGGGATGGGAGTGACATATGATCCCCCCATTTACTGTAATACAGTAAAAGAGCTGGGGTCAGGCAGAGTGACCTGTTCATCCAATGACAAGAACCACCAAGATCTGACAGAAACTCACAGGACAAGAACGCAGTCAGGCAATTGCTCTGACCAGTGTGTAAACAGGGAGTACAGCCCCACCCTGAGCTTTAGCTATGCAGTGGTCTCTTGGTCAGAAAAGCAGGAACACTTCAGTGAATCTGGGTATGCCATCTGCATGCATTTCATGAGAGACTGAGTCTCAGCTGTTGCTGACAACCATCAGTCACTGTCACTGATGGAGCTGAGCTGGCTCCTCCGTTGCTTGCTGAGATGATACGGACTCACAAAGCCGAATCGCACCGCTCCGCTGGTTTTGCCATGCTCTGAGCTGGGCGATGCTTGTTGGGGTGATCAGACACTGAGATCTACAGCAGCTTGCTGGCCTTTGTCACCCATGGTCAAGCTTGACCTGGTCTCTCTTCAGGTGTGACAGATGGTGAGGAGAGCTATGGGTAAAGCTTTTCTTCTTTGTCTCTAGTATGAATGATTTCTGACAAAGCTGAATTTGACAATAAGAGTACAGAAAGAGCACTTTCCAATGCTCCAGTTCTGATGTCAGTCATGTTCACAATGCCTGAGACAGTGAAATGATCACCATTTACAAGGGCAGAAATACCGAATGACAGTGAAAGTCAGTTAAAGTATTATTCTACAGAAATTATGTGGGGAGCAACAAAATTGGTGGACTGTACACTATATTGACTGTGAAGATTAAAAGTACAGCAATCATCATTATCACAATCGTAATTCCTTAAGCGAGCTAATCATTCTAAAATACTACTCTCAGGAGAGTCTCCACTCCTTAAGATGCATAATTGAGTGCGAGCTTTTTAATAAATGTTCGACTCAACAACCAGGGCTTTAGAGTTATGGGCTGCTCTCCAGTCCTGGCACGACACTCAGTGACAGCTGTGTAACTAACATCATCATTATATTCATCATAATAATCACATAAATAATAACAACAACAAACTGACAGAGTTCCAGATGGACAAAAAGAGTCAAAATAGCACGCAGCATGAGGAAAAACCTGCCTAATTTTGTGAGATCAAAAACTCTACTCGCCCTTTGCTCTGTTTTAATTTACTTCACCTGTTAATGAGAGCCTTTTTGGAAACAGGAAGAGGAAGTGCGTCATACTATCTATTTAGTTCAACTTCCAGTCCCCAGGACACAGTTTCAAGGAAACCTATTTTTAGTCAATGCTGGTTGCAGTATTATGAAACGTCATATTCTCTCTATTTACAGACTTCAGCTCTTTCACAAGGTCTTGTATTAGACCTCTGATTTCCAACAGTTATTTTCTTCTTGCTCTCAAATAATCTCAGCCTTGGTAAATCGATTGGCTCAAGACACAATCCCATTAAAAATCGCTCATTTTGATCCTGGTTTGTACAGGTCAAATGGCAAGTAGTGGTAGCTGAATTACCAATGGAAAACCATTTGGCTCCTTCCCTGAACTGAGATAGAGGCTCAAAGACAAAAACACTTAAGTCATGTGCACAAACTGCTCTAACTGCATTTCAAACTAACATCCTAAAGAAAAATATGCAAGAAAAAGCTGTCTGTCTCATACACTTAAAATACTGCATTCCTCAAGAGTTTTTAATGAGTTATGAGATGCTTTTATGAATATTTTCACTCAATTCTACCAATTGAGGTACCAGGAAAAAAAATCTATTGTTGATGTTTAAAGAGCTGTATCCCAGGACACACTAAAACACACTGGGCATGCTCCTACCACTGCCCCCTACAGAAAATGTGAAATGGACTAATAGGTGAGGAGTCACTCTTTCTCCATCCTTATGCTTTTTCATAAGTCAATCATGAACCATGCTATACAGAAGCCTGAGTCATTCCTTTGAGTCTTGATTATATCAAAGACAATAGACGGAGAAGGGGGGATAGAGGACAATAGACAGAGGACGAGAGAGAGAGAGAGAGAGAGAGGGAGTGGGAGGGAAGTAAGGAGAAGAGAGAGCATTTTATGTGCTGGACAGAAATCAGGTATAAAATCAAGGATGAGGGCGAAGGATTTAACTGCTACTCATGATCACCTTTTCTTGCCCGAGTGGGCACAAAATTCTCGGAAGGACATGAGACAGGGAATCTAAAAGAGCTAATCAAGATGTTGGTACAAGAGTTTCACACCATGAAAAGGCAGAAAAAACATAGCTACTGTTTGTGCTTGACTGGATGAACTGTAGAAATCACAGTAAATTGAGATATCTCTTCCTCCCACTGCTTACCCCTGGGGATTGGCACATGGGGATTTCTATTTAAAGAGAACGGGAGGGTGAAAAACACGAGCACCACTCATACACTCCCATTCCACAGCTCTGATCAACACAAAATGGCAAAATACATTCACGCACATGTGCAGTCAGACACAGGTGTGCAGATGCAGATATATGTGTGTAACTGCCCACAAACACAAAGGCAAACATGCAAGCATGCACGCACACACACACGCACAAAAACACTCTCATGCATGTTCATGCAAAGACTTCAGCGGCGTGTCATTTTCACTCCAGTTTACAGTGATCAGCATGATATCTTGAAACTAACGTGGGTTGGTTTTAAAATTAGACTGTGTGGGAAAATCTAACATTGGGAAAAAATGTAAACTAGAATAGTCATGAGAGTGGTAAAATACATCCTTGTGTTCATTACATAAAACAGAAAAATCCAGTCCCATTCAAACAGATGCACTCAATTCAGGATATGAAGCAGTTTAGTTCTACCTATTCTAATTGTCTTTATACTACCATTATTGTCACCTTCCTGAAGTGCTGAAGACATTATGGTACATAAAGTCAGATTGAGGAACCTATGCATATTTGTTTTCGCCACACTCTCCTCAGGTAGAACCTCATCACTGCATGTGAATGATGAGAGATGTATCTGGTAAGAGCAGTTGAGAAAACTTTTATTTTCCAGATCAGTTCTCCATTGGTGAGGGAAAAAGGGGTCTGATCACAATTCTATGCACGTCCAGCAGTACAGAGAAAAGTCTATTTTGGCCATCATCAATCTTTTGATTACTTACACGCCAGCTCCCACACAGAACCTTGGAGACGCCACAGCCAGTTAATAATTCCATCCATTTTCTGAGGAGGACTCCATCATTTATTATGTTCGATATCTATCTCATCAACTGTCTAATAACTCTCATCACGATTGGCTAATGCCGAAGCCAATCTCTCTCCCAGATAAAATGCCCTCATACAGCATCGGTTTATTTACTTTGGGAGTAAACAGTACTGTAATGTCGTCTGTTGCTAATGAAAACTCCAAGGAGATCAGTCAAGGTTGCAAAGGCCAGGTTCTTGTCTTATGATGCCCGATATTGCTGGGACTTTAATCACAGTGACTTATTCTGATCGCATTTGTACAAACAGAATACGCACTATGTTTCAGTAATGTGCTCTCTACAGCAGTCAGACAAATATATTGAGTGTGGGGCTCTCTCATGAATGTGAATGGCCTACACAAGAACAGTGAGGGGTCTCAGAGAACTAGAGGCAGCTATTCTCCACAAATTGTAATGCACAAATTATAAATTGTAACAGTTTGCTGTTGCTTAAAGATTAAACTTGCTGGTAATCTCAACACAATAATGTCTGCATTCATTCAATCAGTGAAATCATTCTGTAAACAACAACACTGTCAGACAGTGGAAATGCTCTAAACAAAAAATGTGATGTTTTCTCTATGGGAATTGGAGAAGGAGAGGGAAAATCTATCAAGAATGACACATTCAGGAGAGATGTGCCAGTGGGGGTGGTTTGGGGGTAGGTTAGACTTACCGGTTCTAACCTCTGTAAGGTGAATAAATGCTCTGTGGAAATCAGACTCAGAAAGGAACGTCACTGGTGGATGTGTCAGGTTGCATGTGTGCTTATGAATGCTGTAGCTGCACTCACACTGCAGTGTATTTTGTGCCGGATCTGCATAGATGCCCATTAGCTCATAACCACACTCAACCCAAACAAAACCACGAGGAATTAGCTGAATACATAATTCTTGTGATTCACTTGGCAATTATCTTACATGATTTTTGTTCTGAAAATGTGTCACCAAGTATAAATTGACTATATCCTGATCGGAACATGCTCTTGGGTGATGAAAAAATATGAGTTTAACCAGCTTATCCAGTATTTTTCCCTGGTGTGGTAAAACCTTTTGCTGCCACAGCTGATACAGACACAGCTGGGGCTGAAACTCGCAGCTTTGGGATGCACAGATGTAGCACAGACACTGCCCTTTACTCTGAGCGCCATTTACTGGCCCAGCATTCCTGCCCATGTACACAGCACAGATTCAATGCTTCAACAAGCCCAAGACTATACAATACCCAATCCTGAGTTCCCCACAGCAGAGTAACTAGGATGCCTGGACTGAAGCATTCCTGAGCACCTCAGGGCATGACTGTGGAAAAAACTGTTTTGATTGGCTTGGCTGGGGTTGAATGGCAAACATGGTAACCCTGTAGTTGTGATGTTAGCTTTTTCCTTCCTTCCTTGTCAAGTCTGTTTTTTTGTTTCTTCCAAAATATGGAACACCAATCATCTCAAATGTGCAATTTCCTCAGGAAGGCAAATTCTAGCCTTTAATTCATTTTGAACTGTACACATATGATTCTCGAACAGCTACTACATTTTCCTTTGCTCTTCGTATTCCACAAAAATGCTTGATTTTTTGTAAGAAATTCCTCTGCACCACATTTTCATCTCTATAAATTTTTGCCCCTGATACTTTCAATCATCAATAAATTCACAAAATTCTCATTTCTGGCAACCCTAACTGGGCATTTAAGGTGGTGACAAAAAACTGAATGGTTCATCAAACCCCTCTTTTCTCGACTCCCACCTATTAACTTAGAAGCCCCTTTTTGACTAAGGAACAGTACTGGGGATGCATTTAAAGTGTGCCTGAGATCAGTCAGACCCCTGGATTCCATATGCAGCGTTTGCTCCTGAGCAACACCTCAGCACCAGAGAGCACCTCTCAGCATTGAGGCAGCACTTCCTCCTGCTTCTCTCCTGTTCCAGGTGTGCTGTAGCCCTCTGAGATCACTTCCTTCAAGTGTGTTCATATCAGGGACCCTCCTGAAGAAGCTCCATTTATTTGCCAGGTGCTATCAGCTTTCCTTCTGAAATACCTTACACTCCAGCTTTTCGAAAAGTCTCCAACTCTTTTTGAATCAGCGGATGCATGCTGAATCTAATATGCCTCTTCAGATGGTAAAATCTATGTGACAGCAACGATGTCAAAGGGGAACGAGCACACCAAATATACCTCTAATTACCTTGAATAAATTCAATGTGGAAAAGGACTTTGATGGCATTAAAGAGATGGAGAGATGCAGCAATAGAGAATCAAAGGGTTTTGTGCTCCTTTATGTCAGCCTCAACCCCGGGCACTGAAGAGCAATCGCACATCAGAGGGTGTCTTTACATTAAAGTGAATGGAGCAATCTGTGCTATTCTGCAAGACACCCACCTTAAATATCTGTCATTTTGATCATATTGTACATAAACGCAGATGTTCATTAATTCAGTATGTTAATACTATCTGGCCAAGAGTGCCAATAACATAACTACGATCCTCTGCCATTGGCTAAGGGGGGATGGACCATCAAGCAAAAGACAGGACAGGATTAAGATTTGTACAATAAATTAATTTCAACAACATCCAGAACATTGACCCTCCTGAATCCACTCACTGACGTCAGCTCATATTTACAGGCCTGCCAAACACACAGATGTCCTCGCATAACAACAACAACATGAAACTGATGTTTTAAACCCTCTGCTTTACAAAATGATAGGTATACTAATTCAGAGGCTGGAAGAAAAATAATGAAAAATAGAAATGGAGTGAAATAAACAAAGCAGCTAAAATGAATCCATTTATTCCTCTAACAAAGTCAGAGCACTCTCAGGCTTTCAAGAGCGATGGACCAGCTCGCTCTCTGTAAAGCAATGCATGAAATGAGGTGCTATAAAGACTAATGGCTTATTTTGCAGTTGTAGGTGCAGCAAAGAAATATTAATATAGAATAGTAGATGTTGGGGAATGTGAAGTGGAAATAAAAAGGTCTTAAAGATAGCAATATTTATGACACTTGCTGTGCACATGGTATATTGCATTTGTGACTGTTGAATACCTTTTGTGTAAACGTAAACTGAAAAAAAAAAATGAAGGGAAATACATTAAGGGGCACTGAATTACCTCTTTAACAGAGTCCGAGGCTTCACAGAAAAGGTTATAAAGGTTACAATCCTGACCATCAAGTCAACTTTCACTGTATTCTAAATATCCATGTAACATTTCAGGTTTGTGCTTCCAAAAACGTTCTATTCATACGGAATTGTCACCTGTACAGGGCCCATGAATTCCTTCCTCTCTAACTGTTATAATTTGCTTTTCATAGCCAAAAACAATTCACTAAGGTTCACAGCATGAGCCTCCTCTAGGCTTCATTTAAACTAAATAACTGGGACCAGTTATTTCTGCTCAGGTTTTCCTTCTTCAGGCCTGCTCTTGAAAACAAGCTATATTTTTCTTTATAAATGTTGTCCTGCTTTTCCTTCTTTTTCAAGTTTCTCCTCAAATATCCATCAGGGTTCTTTTTGACAAAAGTCAGTTTTGCATGTTTGCAGACCTGTTTCCTATATCTGCCCTTTTACCAAGCTCTGCATCTATCACATGTGTACCTGGGTGGATGCTATAGGGGTAACACAACATTTAATCAGAATATTAAAATGTCTGTTTTTATATGGTTGTCTTGTGCTATAGAGGCCATTAGGCTTGCAGTGCAAGAAAGAATAAAAAGTAAAAGTAAGTAAAAGAAAATATGGAAAACACCCAGGGAATAATTAATAATATTACAGAGGTATAAGGGAGATGTTTCAATGAAGCCCTGGAGAGTTAGATATTGTATCTGCTGGTAAAAAATGAGTTGCTGTTTGAGGTGTTGGTGGACAGATAAGGGGAAGTCTTCCTTCTGGAACAAATAAAATCCATGCACCAGCACACTGTCAGGGAGCCTGTGCTGTGTCATGCAGAATGAAACCATTTAACCCCAGCATACTGTCAACTTCACAAAAAATCTACTTTCTATATCGCTCCAGCTCCACATAATCATCCTCCTATACCTGACAGGCTATACAATGCCTTTAAAATCAAAATGATAAAAGTATTAATCAGTGTTATTGAGTTTGTTAAGTAATTAATAAATAATGATAACACAGCTCTGCACAAGCCTTAGCAGTCCAACCCCAATCCCATCATCCCCTTGTCCAAACTACGTCTTACCTCATTGACATCAATGCCGTGCTTTTTCATATACTCTCTGTCATTGACCTGCCCTCCTTCCTCAAAGTCCATTGTCAGAATGCGCTTGGTTGAAAGGTCCCAGTGGATCTTTGGAACCTGGGAAAAGTAGATTAAAATACAGTTATAAACATTATCTTGATTTCCATGGTGTTATACTATAGACTGAATTGTAGTAGCAATTACTCTGTACAGCACGTTTGCTTGAACTTTACACAGATATTCTTATTGGATACTTGCCCTCTGAACCATTTTCTTTGGCATCGTAAACAAGCAAATTT